>JABUQX010035386.1:5000-27500 GCA_015478945.1 Trachelipus rathkii
AAAAAAAAAAAAAAAAAAAAAATTTATATATGATATCCAAACCATCCACATACCTTAACAATTAAGTTATGGTCACACATGAAATCTAACTTTAATAACTACTGTAACTAAAAACCCGCCAATTTGGCTTCGTCTAGATATACTTATATGATACCCAATCCATCCATATATCCTTACCAATCCCTTTCTTAATGTTGCAATTGAGTACCACACTCAACGACCTCCTGTTGGCAAATCCATTTCCAAAAATTTTAACTACCCTATTTGCTGTAATTTTTAGAATGCCTTCTTATATTCAAAGATGGCTAATGCTTTCTTCTTTATTTTCTTGTTATGTCCCCTGGTCTCCCGTCCGAGGTCTACTATAATGAATTTATTGGGCTCCGTATTATCAATAGATTGTAAAATTATTTTTGTAGACTGTATCATGTCCCCTCCTCTGAGAAATCGCCTTTCTACAGAAAACATTCCTAACTCCTTCAGCCTCTCCTCATAGCTCTTACTCTCAAACCCAGAAATTATCCCCTTGTTGTCTAACGCTGCATCTCTCTAACATATGCTAGTCTTTTCTTTAAAAATAAGGGGCCCAAACTTGTGCAACAAACTTCTATTATTGGCTAGACATGCTATGTATTATACAATTTACTTGATTACTTCCTTTGCTCTTCGTAAAACAACCATTGCGATTTATTATGCCCACAATCTTATTAGCTTTTATTTTCTTCTTACCAAACACTGATTTAGGCTACTTTCAAAAATTACTTGCTTATAAATCCCATGCACCTAAAAATCTTTTCTTGGTTCAAAGACCCTCAAGCCAATCCCCCATTCATATTCGTAGTTAAAACTTTTTATTTGAGAGACACCTAGGTGAAGAACCTTAAATTTTTACTATTAAAAATTTCATTTTCCATTTGGCCACCCCCAGAAGTTTATCAAGATCATTTGAATCTTTATAACTCCTTCACTATTCTTACTGAGGTAGCACTTTGTAATCATCTGCAAACTTAGAAAACCTTGCATTTTAAGTCCGCTGGTCTAAAATTATATATATGAAGGAAAATAGTGGCCCCCAGCACTGACCCTGTTGGACACAACTCTTCACTATTTTCCCATGATGACTTATTGCCATTTAGTTGTACACACCGTTTTTCCTATTCCACAACCACTCTTTAATTCCAGCCATGTACCACTCCACCTATACACATTGCAATAACTTCTTATAAACTTATGTGGGGAACTTATCAAAAGCTTTGCTAAACGTCTAAATATATAATATCAACTGGATCTCCTCGGTCAATGCAGTCAGTAATGTATTTCATAAATTTCCAAAAGGTTTGTCTGACATGACCTACCCTTTCTGAAACCATGCTGTCTGGGAGTCGTACAATACCTTATCTTCTAAATATTTCTCTTCTCTAAATGCCTTTCAGAAACTTTTCAATTTAAACCTTTACAAACTCAGTGATGTTAAGCTAATTGGCCTATAATTTTCCAAACCTTCCTTACTACCTTTCTTAAAATAGGACAAAATTATGCCGTTTTCCAGTCATTCGGTACCCTCACATCCACAATTTATAGGATCGCTTAAAAATCAAATACAGTGCCTTTGCAATGCTGGTACTACCCTCCTTCAGAATTCTACCATATAAACCATCAGGGCCTGCAGCTTTACTTGGATCAATTTGGTCTAGTAAACGTTTAATATCTTTTACATTAAGTCCCGAAGGTTCGTCTTTCATTTCCCCAGAGAGGAACTCTTAAGAGTATAAAAGTTCTCATTTTCGGTAAAGCAAAAATTCATTTTTTAACATCAGAACAAAAGTTCATGTAGCAACAGAGACCAGAACAAAAAAGAATCGATAAAAAATGTCCTGGTTTGGTCAACTTAAGTCTTGGTAAACTTTAGATATTAAAAAAAAACGTTTGTTTGGTCAGTTTCAGAGACAATCTTGTATTGAATTTGCCATTATCAAATTAAAAACAATTCAGCAACTTATTTTATCTTGCTTCCTTTAATCCTAGACAAAAGTTGTACATTACAATGGTTAGAAATAATTTGTAGAAATGTTAATGAGTGCTCAGAGATAAAGTTTGCTTCTTTCTTGGATGTTGTAACATGAAATAACAAAATACACCATTAGTGAAAAACGCCTATCAAACCATTAAAATATGTTACTATTCATTCAGTTTTAATGAAAGTAATTTAAACCGAAATTATCTATCAGATATAAACTAGAAGATGTTCTGTTGTTGCTTTGGATTTTTTAGAAAAAAAAACTATAAAGAAAAACAACAATAAAAAAAAATCAAATAAGACTGAACATATTCAAAACCTCTTGCTCATAAGCCCAGTGGTGAGTTTTCAAAATTTAAAAATCGGTTCACTGCTTATCAATAGAGTTTTAAACCGTTTCGTTTATCCTGAAAATGTTTTAACAGATTCGTATGAACTAGATTGCTCTTCACAGCTTGTAATTCTAGAAAGGTTATAAAACTCATTAAACGAAATGTTTAGAGAAAATATATTATTGTCACAACACATTCAAATGATTTTACAAAGACAATAAGTCGTCATTATCTTAAAAAGCAACTTGGTCCTTAAAAATAATAATAATTATTACAATTATAATTCTCTCTCTATTTTTTTTTTTTTAGAAATTATTTTTCTCCCCTCTTTTTTTTTTTTAAATAACTCATCATTATTATTATTATTATTAATATATATATATATATATATATATATATATATATATTATATAAATATAATAATAGTTATATATATATATATATATATATATATATATATATATCATCTATGATAATATATATTATATATATATATATATATATATATAATTATATATTATATATTATATATATATATATATATATATATATATATATATATATCTTTATCCTCCTTCTATTTTCCCAAGAGGGAGTAACGGTGGCGTGACGGCATCGGAAAGTACAAAGCAGTAGAAGACATGACATAAGTCGAAAAGAAAGCCCAGCTTACCGCCCCCTCTACTTTATACCAATTAGTGAGTACTCGTCGCAGTCAGAAAACACACCTTAGTTCATGGGACAGCGATGGCCCTCACTATGGTAGATCGTCAATGTAGGGTTCATCCCTTGCCCAGGTGGGCCAACAACCATTACCCCCTCACAATCCCGCCAATTCACTCCTGTTATACACCTTTCCTCTCGCCTCTACCAAACTCACATTTCTCTCCTTCAAACATTCGTTTAGTACGGACTCAATCCACTTTTTTCTTCGGTCTCCCAGCGCAGGTCGGTTCCCCAACACACTCGCCACTATATCATCCGCTTAACCAACGCGACTATCATTCATCCTTTCCATATGACTCAATCCATTTCAACATACTTCATTTATTCTCTCATTTACTCCCTATCTTCACACACACAACTCTCTAACGCTTCATTCCTCAGTTTATCAAATTCCTTATTTACAAGTTTTACAATTCTGAGGTAGACTTCATGACACATTGACCTTTAGATCTTAATATCATTAGCTTCCGACATAGTCTCACTACTATACAAATAACACAGGTACAACATACCCTCATGTAGACTCTAGCACCTCAGACTTAGTCCCCTTTAAACCATTCACCAACGGATTTTAATCTGCACCAGCCACCTTCCTCTTCCTGCCATTCACAACTTATATTATCCGTTCCGTTCTCATCCAACATATACCTAAATATTTTAAACTCAGACACTTGTTCCAGCCTGCTCATCATCGTACATAACTGTCACACTGAGGACTGTTCCTCAACTCACAACCATACCCTTAACTCTTTATCCGCGTTAACTTTCAAGCCCCTCCCTTTTACACACCCTGCCAAATCCTCTCTACCAATCCTCTCAAACTCTCTTTTAGATTCGCCACAGCAGAACCAAATCATGCCGCATAAAGTAAGGTAGGGCACCCTCCATCATCTCCATTCTCCATCATTCTAACACCATTTCCTGCCACCGCCCACCTCTATTCTTTTCCATACCCACCCATGTAGCAAATTGAAATAACTAAGAAAGACAACATCTCCCTCCTCACCTCCGCTATTAATATTCAAACATCACTTTCGAGACACCTTTATTCTTCACACACGCTTACTTTAGTCATACATATTTTGATTTCATTCAGAGCCTACACCAATATCACTAACACCTGCCATAGAGCTTCCCTATTAATCCTATCATACGCCTGTTGCAAATCCATAAAACTTAAATACACCAACCACCAACACCATATATCACTAACACCTGCCATACCGAGCTTTCCTATTAATACTATCATACGCTTGTTGCAAATCAATAAACTTAAATACTTAAAAAAATATTCTTCTTCTCGCCTCATTTTCTCAATCATTCGTTTCAATGTAAAGATTTGATCACACATCCTCTACCACCTCTAAACGCGCCTTGTTCTTCACAAATACGTCCTTCAGTCACTCGACGCACCATTCTTTCGACCAAAATACCAGCATATATCTTCCCTACAACACTTAATAAACTAATTCCACTATTTCTAGTTCCCCTTATCTCACTTACCCTTATCTTAGGGTACTATTACTGCTCTCCTCCAATCCCTCGGAGCTATACCTCTTACGGTTTGTTACACACTTCCAAATCTAATAAATCACCATCTCGCCTCTGTTCTTGATCATTTCACCAGTAATTTCATCTATACCTACCTGCAAATTTACCATTCTTCAACTTTCTCACTCTACCCATTACCTCCTCTTGCTAATGACCTCATCTCAAATACCTATTCCTTCGTTAAACATCAAACACACCATTCCAACTATCACCTCTCATTGTAATGCCAATGTAGATTTTCAAAGTGTTCCCTCCACACTCCCCTCACATCCATTTCATCAGATAGGAAAGCACCATCCCTATTCATTATTCTAAGCTGGTTCCCCATATTTTCATTCTTAACCTTTTGCTCTTCCTTCCAGGACAGCTTCCTATTCCCTTGTAAGTTCCCATTCATCCTCCTTCCAAACTGTTCATTTTACCTCTTCTTTTCTCCACGTATGCACCTTTTAGTATTTCTTTTTCCTCCTTATATATTCCCAAACATCTTTCTTTTGAAACTTCATCAATTGCTTTTAAGTGCCATTCAACCACTGCCTTCCTTCTTTACTTTAAACCGCTTGCATCACCTCTTCATTCCATCACTCACTGTTAACACTCTTACTTCCTACTTTAGCACATCCACATATTTCCTTTGCACTGCTAACAACTGCTTCCTTCATATGCTCTAGAGAATTGTTCAGTTCAACTGATTTTTTACTTTGCGAGCCCTCATAGATACTTTTTCCTTAATTACTTGTTCACTCAACTTCTCAATCTTAAATTCTACCCACTTCCTTCCGTATCACCTTCCTCTCCATCCAAGCACCACCCCCCCCCCACTAACTTAACTTTACATAAATCAACAATGTAAAAATAATAATATATAATAATAATAATAAAATATATACTAATAATAATAATAATAAAATAATAATAATAATATAATTTTCAAAAAAAATTGATTTTTAACTGTTAACAGACTCCAATAATGAATAAAATAATAATAATATAATAATAATAATAATAATAATAATAATAATAATAATATATAATAATAATATAATAATTGCTCATCCACCTTTTCATTTGCTTCAATTTTGGGATTCGGCTTTCCGTCAATTTTTGACATTCTTTGAAGCTTCTGTTTCGTCAATTCTGGTTTCTCTTATCATCTTTGGGGTCTAAAAGATAATATATATATATATATATATTATATATATATATATATATATATATAATATATATAATATATATTATATATATATATATATATATAATATATATATTATATATATATATATATTATATATTATTAATTTATTAAAATTAATAATTATATATAATAATATATATATAATCTTCTTATTTTTTCATCTTCCTCTTTTCCCCAAGACTGGGGGTAAGGTGCCGTGACAGCATCGGAAAAAGGAAAAGTAGTAAGAGAATTATGACACAGCGAAAAGAAAGCCCAGCTTACCACCCCCTCTATATTAATTATTAAGAACTCGTTGCAGTCAGAAAATCCACCCTAGAGCTTCCACGGGACCGCGAGGACCCTCAACTATGGCATATTAGTCAAGTGTAGGGTTTATCCAATGGCCCAGGTGGGTCACAGCCCATGCCCCCTCACAAAACCCCGCATTCACTCTATTATGCCTCTTTATTCTCGCCTCTGCCAAATCAACATTCCTCTCCTTCAGACATTTCTTTACTGACTCAATCCACTTTTTCTGGTCTCCCAGCCGGTCGATTCCCAACACACACTCACCACTATACATCCGCTTAACCAACCGACTGTCATTCATCCTTTCCACATAACCAAACCACCTCCAACGTACTTCCATTTATCTCTCATTTACCCCTTTCTTTACACCACATAACTTCTAATACGTGTCATCTTCCTCATGTGTTTCAATTCTTTTAACACCTAACATGCCTAAGATTGTCCATCTGAACACATTGTAATTGTAGATCTAGTACTCATATTCCAGACCAATAGGTCTCTCTACTGATACATTAACGACAGGTAACAACATACCCTCATGTAAGACCCTAGCGCACTCAAAACTTAGTCCTTTCTTATCCACCAACGATCTTATCTCGCCTATATATTATATATATATATATATATATATATATATATATATATATATATATATATATATATATATATATATATATATATATATATATATATATATATATATATATATATATATATATATATATATATATATATATATATATGCAAGATGCTGATTGATTAGATTTGGAAGTTGTGTAACAAAGCGTTTATGGAGGGTATAGTTCCGAACTTCCGAGAGATTGGAGCAATAATAGTACCCTTATATAAGGGTAAGAGGGATAAGGTAACTGTAGGTTTTATAGGGGAATTAGTTTATTGAGTGTTGTAGGGAAGATATATGTTGGTATTTTGGTCGAGCGACTGAAGGACTGATTGGTGAAGAACAAGGTGTGTTTAGAAGTGGTAGAGGATGTGTGAATCAAATCTTTACATTGAAACAAATGATTTGGAAAATGAGGGAGGAGAAGAATAAATTGTATTTCCAACTTGAAGAAAAATTATTCATCTTTTCTGACCAGATAAAAATAAATGTTACAAATATGTTGTTTTTTTTTTTACAAAGCATGATATCTTAACAACAATTTTTTAAATATAGTGAAATACATTTTCGATTGTAAGGTGCTAAAAAGCCAAAATATTTTATTTGTCAGTTTAATTTTTTTATTTAAAAACTTTAGAAATTATAATGTTAAATATGGAAATAAATTAATTTAAGTTATTATAACTATGATCCAATTAATTCAATAGGTAAAGGGAAAGGTGTGTAGTTTTGCATTTATTATTAATATTTTTGAAAATTGTAAAAATGTTTTCTAAAAAAAAAGGGATTTCTGATTATTATTTTACTAATGCTACTAAGGAAAGGATTTGTATTATTATTATTTTTCACACAACCACTGCAAGGTAATGTGAGATCCAATTTCCTTAAAATTGTATTATTCCATGTTTAATTAATTGTGCTTACCAAAATAGTTGACAATGTTTTCAATTCACTGTTGTCCCAAGTAACATCCAATTTGATAGCATAAAAATATTTTATTTATAAATAATTCTGCCTGGAAATGGAAAAAATAAAATAAAATTAAATTTTCAACACAAAAAACAAAAAAAATTCTTAACCCACCTGGGTTTTGATAAAAAAAAAAATGATTTTGAAAAAACCCCAGGCAAAAGGGGGTAAAAATGTTATGGTGTTTATTAATATATTAACATATATTTGGTGATTATATATATATATATATATATATATATATATATATATATAATATATATCTATATATAATCTCAACATATAGATAATATATATATATATTATATATATATATATATATATATATATATATATATATATATATATATATATATATATATATATATATATATACATATCCAACACTCAAGAGCTGAGCCCTTTTCAAGAAAGGGCCATTATAATAAGATGAACATGTCTAAATGAAAGCGAAAGGCTCTTCCAAACCTAACGCAAATCTCTCAGATGATCATAGGCAGAAGTTTTAAAGAGAGGAACACTATATGCAGCAGGAAAAACACAATGACAGCGAGTTCTACAAAAGAGAGGTAGTTGGAAGGAAGGAGGCAACACAATGAGCAAGTCTGGAATTTTTAATGCTCACACAAAAGCAAAGCCCCCCCAATTGTGCTATGATGGGGTCGCGATTGTGGAGGTATATGCGAGTGGTAAACTACCTAGAGCACCTATAGTAAAGAGATAGTGCGCCAACACCACATTGCAGGGATAGAGGGTCAAGAGAGTTAGCCTTAGACTCGACCCTGTCCAAAAGAATGATGGAATAGGAACCCCCCTAAATGTGAGAACAGTACTCCAGAAAAGGGCGAATAAAACCGCTCGCATAACTGTTTGGAAGAAAAAAATTTCCGCAACCTGAACAGAACTTCCAGCTACTTTGAGGCCACCTTTGTGATGTGGTTTCCAAGACAAATTGTTGTTAATGTTCAGTCCAAGAAAGTTTGTTACTCACAGGTGAGACATTAGAGCTGTCAAAGGAGAGAGAGAGAGAGAGAGAGAGAGAGAGAGAAGGAGAAAGAGAGAGAGAGAGGAGAGAGAGAGAGAGACGAGAGAGAGAGAGAGAGAGAGAGAAGAGAGAGAGAGAGAGAGAGAGAGAGAGAGAGAGAGACGAGAGAGAGAGAGAGGGAGAGGAGAGAGAGAGAGAGAGAGAGAGAGAGAGAATAGAGAGAGAGAGAGAGAGAGAGAGAGAGAGAGAGAGAGAGAGAAGAGAGAGAGAGAGAGTAGAGAGAGAAGCAGAGAGAGATGAGAGAGAGAGAAGAGAGAAGAGAAGAGGAGAGAGAGACGAGAGAGAGAGAGAGAGAGAGAGGGAGAGGAGAGAGAGGAGAGAGAGAGAGAGAGAGAGAGAGAGGAGAGAGAGAGAGAGAAGAGAGAGAGAGAGAGAGAGAAGAGAGAGAGAGAGAGAGAGAAGAGAGAGAGAAGAGAGAGAAGAGGGAAGAAGAGAGCGAGAGAGGGAGAGAGAGAGAGAGAGAGAGAGAGAGAGAGACGAGAAGAGAGAGAGAGAGAGAGAGAGAGAGACGAAGAGAGAGAGGAGAGAGAGAGGAAGAGAGAGAGAGAGAGAGAGAGAGAGAGAGAGAGAAGAGAGATGAGAGAGGAGAGAGAGAGAGAAGTAAGGAAAAAAGGAGAAACCCAAAGGAAAGGGAGCTTAGAGATAGTGATGCATGCCCATATCCGACCGCACCAGTCTTTTATATGTCAGCCTACACCACAACCAAAATCACAGAAGCCATAAATGATTTAGGAAAAGTATGTCAACCAGTTGACCTTGAGTGTCGAAAGAGCATACTGGTGACAAAAAGAAGGGAAGTGAGATTGCCAGGTGATGCCACGAATCGAGTTCAAGGAGAGTTTTGCAAGAGATTTGATTCATAGTAACTGAGGAGGAGAGATACTCTCATTAACTGTTTTGGAAAGAAATTTCAAGAAAGGAAAAAGGTTTACAATTTGGTCCTTTGAAAATGCTCGAAGAAATAAATTCTTGAATTATTATCAAGCATAGAATACTCTTCCCGCTCCAGCACTTTATATCTGTCATGAAAGATCAAATCGATATATTACTGCTTTTAGGTGACAAGTTTTAATATGAATAGGAATAAAAAGTAGGGTTCCTAAATTGCTATCAAGTCTCAGATTCAGAAATTCTGATAAGTAACCTTTGTTCAAACAAGTAAAGATAAGAAACAATATGATGTGGAATAGCTTGATTCTTTTTTTAGTTTCCGCCAGATATTTTCAGTTCAAATCTTGAATAAAAATTGCACTAATTGCCTGTGCCACTTTCAATAGCATTTTTTTTAATTGAACTGTAAACTTAAATAAAAAAAAAATTCACATTAATTTTGTCGATACCATTTTTTGAACTGTAAAGCAGGTTTTCAATGCTGATTTTCATAAAAATAACATCAAACACTTAAAAAAAAAATAATGAAAAAACAAAAACAAAATTGAGATATTGCAAGTTCCAGTAACCCACTCAATTTGCTAGGAGCCTACAGATTATGATCTATTTTTCAACACAAGCTGTTCAAATGCTAAATGAAATATGGGACCTATCATGCTTTAAGAACGGGCTATCTTTTTTTTTTTTTTAAATTCTTCCATTGGAAATGTGGTTAATTAATTTCATAATAATGACATTTTTAAATTACTATATAATATAGTATAATAGTAGTATATTATATATATATATATATATATATATACTTTATATATATAAGTTATATATATATTATACTATATAATAATTACTATTTTTTATATAACAGCTATATATATATATAATAGGTTATAGTATATATATAATATATGATATATATATATTAATGACTGAATGCCGAATCCGTGGATAACTGTTATGTAATATCCAGAAATATAGATATATATATATATATATATATAGTATATAATATATATATATTACAGTATATATATATTACAAATTATTAAACAATGAAAATTAAGCATATATTGTGTCAGTTCACAAGTACAAGGGGGGGGGGAGGTTTATAACATGGGGGGATTTCTGTGGAGAATTGGTGGTAAGTGAAAACCCAACCTAAGGCAAGTCCTGCAAGAAACCTTCCATCATTATGATATAGGCCTACTCTTTCAATACAACTTACACAACACCAAAAATGTGTTTTTTACGAATGTTAAGGGCTAGCTTTGATTTTGACTATAGGGCTATTCAGTTTTAGACACATACCAGAAAGTCATAATTTTCTTAATTTTCATCCATTATGTACCAACTAAAAGCAAACTGCAGTTTTTCTGACCCACAAAACATTGATTTCAGGTGGTTTTTCTGTATCTTTTGATTTATTTTCTATTTTCATTTGATGAAAAACCATGTTTTTGACATTTTGGAGTTCACCTACAATTTGTCAAAATTACTCGAAACTTGAACTAAATAAAAGTTGGTCTTTTACCTACAGAATTATCAAAAATTGTTATAATACCTGAAACCAGATCCCAGTAATAGTCAAATTCCAAACCCAACTAAAAGAGATATATCTCTCCCAACCATATATGCCATAAAAACTTGATATTGATTGGATGAATAGAAAAAAAAAACTGCAATTTTCAGTTTTTCAAAACAATTATTTTTTTTTGAAAAACTGAAAAACTGAGATATTATTTCACTTTATTCTAGTCATCCAATCAATATCAAATTAAGTTCAGTTATTTTTTCCTCTGTTACATTTTAGTCCGTTACATTTTGTTCAGCTTTCTTTGAATGTTGATAGCCTATTGGCCACCCCAGTCAAGCTAAAAAATCCTTTTATATATAGGTGATATTGAATGTGTATGGGTTTGATGGTAAAAGAAGGATAGGTATATTGGGGATGAGATCTTTAGTAAGGAGGAGGAAATGGGAGGGCGACAGAAGTTGAAGAATGGGTAAATCGCAGGTTATCATGTAGATGAAATTTACCGGTGAATGAATCCAAAGAATGGAGTGAGATGTGATATGATTGGGTTTGGAAGTTTGTGTAACAAAGCGTTTATGGAGTGTATAGTTCCGAGGGATTGGAGGAGAGCAGTAATAGTACCCTTATATAAGGAGAGTAAGGGAGATAAAGCGTAACTGTAGGAATTATAGGGGAATTACTTTATAGAGTGTTATAGAAGATATACAGTATACTGGTATTTTGGTCTAGAAAGAATGCGTCTAGTGACTGAAGGACTGATTGTGAAAAACAAGGTGCGTTTAGAAAGTGGGAGTAGAGCCATGTGTGGGATCAAATCTTAACATTAAAACAAATGATCTGAAAAGATGAAAGAGAAGAATAAATTGTATTTAGTTTTTTTTTTTTGGGGATTTTTGCAAACCAGGGCGTAATGAATGTCTGAAAGAAACACTGATGGCAGGTGTTATTGATATATATGGAGTGTTGGTGGTAAGCTTCTGAATGGAATCAAACGTAATGTATGACGATAGTGAAAGCGTGTGTGTAGGATAAATGGAGTTGAAAGTGACTGTTTTAATATTAGGTTCTTTTCAGGCATTTCTATGTTTCTTGGTATTTATATTTGTATATGGATAGGGTTATGAAAGAATGTGAGTGGGGATGGGCAAGGGGATAGTGTTTAAAAATGATAGGAAAAAGTGGAAGAGAGTGGAGGGTGCTCTACCTCTTATATGGGATCGATTCGTTTTATCGTGGCGAATTCCTGAGAGACGTTTTGCAGAGGATTGGACAGAGAAGAAGTTTTATTTGGCAGGGGTGTGTAAAACGGAGATGTTTGAAGGTAAACTAGATAAGAGTAAGGCTATGGGTTGGGAGTGGGGACAGTCCTCAGTGTGAATTTGTTAGATGGTGAGCAGCTGGAACAAGTGTCCGAGTTTAAATATTTGTATATATGAGTTCAGGTTATTTGTTTTGTTAAGTATCTATCGTATAGGTATTAGCAAATCTTCTGTAACCTGAATGAGGATGGTCCTAAATCGATCTCAAGAATATTCATTTCTTTTATAAGGAAACGGTAATTGTTTAGTATTGGTGACTTGAGTTCACGTACATAGAATATTAAAATTATAATTTCAAAATTTACATAAATGGGTTTTAAAAAAACAATCATTGTAGTTGTTTTTATGGCAATTTTTTCTAGGCTAGATTTGTGAAATTTGATATTTCACTAAAAATATTAATATTGTGCTGCTCTGAAATCATACACAATTATGCTTTTTTTCCGTTTGTGTAGGGATGAGGTTGAAATGTGTTTCAGATTATTGATACATCGATATCAATATTTTTTTATAATCATTTTTTTTCACTAATCTTCGAAGGAATCGATATTATAGCAAAGTGTACGTAAATAATATCAAAGAAAATAAAAAATTTGCCAAACTATATTTGTGCGTAATATACAATAAAAAAGTCAAATTAATATCACACAAATACGAAATTTACATATATATATATATTATATATATATATATATATATATATATATATTATAATTATATATATATTATATATAGTATAATATATATAATATATAATAATTATAATATATATAATATATATATATATATGATATCATATAATATATATATATTATATATATATATATATATATATATATTCATGGCCCATTAGAGGGCTCGAGCAGACTGGGAACATTTGGGGGGACGTTTTCCATACCCCGTAGGGAAGGGCGGAGGAACTCCCGCGACATCCAAATACCAAAGAGAGGGGGTTTTGGAGACCCTCCCTGGAGGGGGGGGTTAATAGTTCTACCCTTCGTTCCCCGGAAGGCCGAGAGACCCAGACTCCTGCCATTGGGGCGGTCTAACCTTGGGGTACCCATTAGTTTTTTTTAAAATAATTTTTTTTAAACTAATGGGTACCACAAAGGTAGACCGCCTCGATAGCAGGAGTCGGGGTCTCTCGGCCTTCCAGGGAACGAAAGGGTAGGACTATTTCCCCCCCTCTGGGGAGGGTCTCCGGAACCCCCGCTCTTTGGTATTTGGATGTCGCGGGGGGTCCTCCGCCCCTCCCCTAAGGGGTATAAAAAATGTCTCCCCATCTGTTCAACGTCGGCTCGAGCCCCCTAATGGGTCGGTATATTATAATATATAATTATATTATATATATTATAAATTATATATATATATATATATTATATATATATATATATTATATATATATATATATATATATATATATATATATATATACTGTATATATATATATATATTGACTCAATCGCCTCACGAACTCAGGCGTGAGTCGATCTAATACCGACTCAAGTAGCTTGTTTCAACATATTCATAAATTGCTCAGTAATTTATCCTAATATATATAAATATATGAGAAAAAAAAATCTTTACTATTGCTTTATTCTTTATTTACTTCTTCTTTATATACAATTAGTTTACAAAATTTTTTTTTTTTAGTATAATATATATATATATTCCGAACAATCGAATTTTTGACAATCGTTCAAAATTATCGATTATCGGAAAAATATTAATGGAATCGATATATAAAAAAACAGAACAAGCATGGATAGTAATGTCTAAAAATAAAAGATCATGGTTTAAATTTTCGGACATTTTTCTTATTTTCTTTAAATATAATCGTAAAAATAAAAATGTTTCCGCATTTTTAAATCCTTTAAAATAATCTTAATAACTAGTACTCTATAAGCTCAGTCATAATACTCAATATGCAGCCTACAAAACGCCAGCTGAGAACTGTGATTTTTCTCAAAGGGACCAACAAATATATATATATTTTTCTTATTCTTTATTACTATTTTTCTAGAGTATGCTGTGAATTTCATAAAAAATCTGTTTAGAGGCCCTTATAGTAAATAATTGCCAAAATAATAATAACTTCGAAAATCATTTTATTTTTTTCATTTTAGGGATGAAAAATCACTGTTCTACTATTTGTATAATTTTATGGGACCATTCAAGTTCCCAACCCATGGCCTCCTCAGACATAGAATGCAAGGCAGGACTAGTAGAAAGACTTCATGGGTTTAGCATTGCACAAGGCGCTGAGGCTCTAGCTACCCTACCAAACTATGATATTATCCCAATAAATCCCTTTTAAATTTAAATCTGAACACTTACATATCTTGCCAGTTAATCTCTTCTGATTGTGTATAGTTATTATCACTCAAACATATCTATGCTTTCCTTCATAATGGTGACAATACACATACTGACTAACAGATATAATAGTTTACTAAACAGTTAACAACTCTTTTAGAACATTAGAAATGAAGACAGTAGAGAAGGAACATTGGCCTATCGCGACTGTCCCAGTCAAACTGTGTACTATTTAAACAACACGTTCATGCTCTTATCCTGTGAGGAATTTAGGTTTCGTTAACTTATATATTAGTATACACAAAGTCTAAAACATGCTCACGCAAATCCATAAAACACCCTAGGGCTTATCAATAACTTACATAGTATACACAAAATTTTGATCAATATTAAACGATAGCTATCGATTACACTAGCAACACTATTCGTTTACATAAATTTATTAAAATTATCCCTATATGGCACTAATTTAACGGTAAATGTGTGAAATCTTAATAATGCTAGATGAATCCTAATCAGAAAAATTCATATGATGATTCCACTTTCCACTGGTCACAGGCTTCTAGGCCGCTCAGTCACAGCAATAGAAGCAAATATGCTAAAGTCAGTGTTGCCGACTTTCCGTGCTAAAATGTTAGTGAGAATTGAAAAAAAAAAAATAGTATTTATAATTTAAGTATTTTTATAGAGATTTTTAAGATAAATATGCAAAAAAAAATAAAAAAACAAAAAAATCAAAAAAATCAAAAAAATCATGATTTTTTTATAAAAAAATCAAGCAAAAAAATCAGTTGATTTAAATCATTTGATTTTTTTCGTGCCATCCCTGTGTTTTTAACGTGAATAATATTAATTTTACTGACCTAAAGCAGCAAAAGGAAGATGATATTAAAGAAACATACCACCCATCCACACGCCTCTTACCAATCCATGGTCTATTGCTTTATGTTATATTTTGAATTCAACTTTTGTATTCTAAACATAAAAATAAGTTCCTAGTATTGAACCTAATACTATCTATCTATCTGTCTATCTACCTATTTATGTATCTATCTATCTATCTATCTATCTATCTATCTATCTATCTATCTATCTATCTATCTATTTCCTTTTTACTTCTATCTATCTATCTATCTATCTATCTATCTATCTATCTATCTATCTATCTATCTATCTATCTATCTATCTATCTATTTATCTATCTATCTATCTATCTATCTATCTCTTTTTTAACTTATCCTTAAGCTAGAATAAATTTAATAAATAAATATATTTTTCTTTTAAGCTGTAACATTCATATTTTAATTTCTTTTCTAGCATTTTAGTTACATGATTTTTTTTTGCCAAGTGTTAACTTTTTTAATTAATTATATTTTCTTTAAACTAAAACTTTATTAAATTTATATCCCATTTTCTAAACGTTGTGGATTAACATTTATATTTTACTTATTTGAAAAAATAATTTATATAATTTATGCAAAGATTTAAAGATTTTCGAAAATTTTCGTTTTTCATTGATCCTAAAGCAGGTAAAGTAGCAAAGCAGTTATGCATATCTCCCACCCTTCCAACCCCTCCGTTATCTATTGATCTGTTGCTTTAAGTCATATTTTGACTACATATTTTGTATTCTAAACATAAATATAAGTTCCTTGTATACAAATATTATAGTAATGTGGAAAAAATTATTAAAATTTGGATGTTAGTGACCCTAAAACATTAAAGCAGTACAGCAATAAAACAAAGCCCTACTATCATGGGCAACCACCCTCCCACACCCTTTCCATCTCTCCGTGATATATTGATATAATGCTTTAAGGGAAGGAAATGGGAAAAATATTTTTAATTTTATTATGATAAACAATTCACTATACGAAAGTCAACCGCAAATTCTGCATTGTGATATCAATAAATAATTTGCTTCATATCCATAATTTAACAATTTTATCTCAAATGTCATGAACTAATTATTTCAATAGATGCTAAAGATTAATTCCTGCTGAACTACAGATTTGCAAACACGGACTTCACTGAAATATTCAGTAATGCACAGATGTTTTATAAAATATCTAAAACATAGAAGCGTCATATCAATATTTTTTTCTAGATCTTATTCAGCGACTATCTACAAAGAATTTATAGTTAAAACTCCATAAAGGTATTTATTTGAAATCATACACCAAAATGCTCTAACTAAATCTTTCAATCTATATAACAAAACCCTACATTGGCAGCGTTTTTTCTTTTGCAATATTCAAAATATCAACTCAATGTGAAAAAATATTTATGGATGATAATGTTAAGAAGTTTTCAAAAGTTTTCTCATGATTAGCAGCAAAACCGTTTGGAATACGAAATATTAATTTATATAAAATATGTGTGACTTTTAAAGTTGCACAAGCTGTGAAAGTTCATTGTAATTGAATAAATATCTTAAAGTTACATACCACCAATTATATATATATCACTCTTTTGTAAATCAAAATAAAAAATATGAAACATTTTTTTTTATTTTGCATTCGATCATTCTTTTGAAAAATTTTCACTTATTTTTGGTGGTAGACATCTTTAGTTTGGTAAACTCAAGTGGTTTGCCACTGCTTCTGGGGAAAATTTTGAAAATTTAAAATTTTCCACAAAGTACAAATCTATCTGCAAACAAAAAATTTATCTAAACAAAAGATAAATCTTTCAATTTACTTACCATGCTCTGAAAATTTCATACTGATTGGATGAATAATAAGGTTATCGCGAATTTTTCATTTATGACTTCCAAAATTATTACATCCCCCATGCTTCTATAACACTAATGAATAAAATATTTTTTATATTTAAAAATACACAAACCATTCGAAAGATCACCAAAATTCGGCTCCAGAACTGATTAAAACCTAAAAATCATAGCATTGATGATTAATACCCCAAAAGTTAGGTACCCCTGCCGATACCGTCCCCTTAAGTCGCCTTTTTGACTTCATTCTTTAATATTCTAAACATAAAAATAAGTTGTGTATAAAAAATATAGCAAGAGGAAAAGTTTTAAAAATTTGTTTTTTATTGACCCTCAAAGCAGTAATGCTGTAAACCACTTACCCTTCCCCCCCTTTCCTGCTCATCCGTGATACTGTTTTTAAGTCATATTTACATTTATTTATTTTATTTTTTGGAGTTATAAATTCTAATTTGTTTAAACCGGAAAAATATCTTTGTACAAGAAAACTTAAAAACTTCTTATATTATTACAGAAATGGACATTTAAATTTGAAATGAAATATATTCTCTATTTATTGTTTCACTTAATATGTTACCATTGTTCACCTTGAAGAGATTTACATTAAACAAACTCTAATATATCAGACACCAAAACATTTTACCAGGCCAGCCATCTTTTGAAAAATAATAACAAAAGAAATACATCTATACATTTCACATTTAAACTCAAATCCACTTTCGTAGCTGCAGCCCTTATATCTTTTATTGTTCGATATGTATATAAAACTATGTTCACATACTAATACTTGAAAAAACTTAACTAACAACCAAATCTATCAAAAACTTTAAAATATTTTATCAAAGATGACTTGGTATTTTTATATATTGAGAGATTCAAGCGGTACTCATATCCCCAATAAAGCATAGCAAACCGACACAATTAAACAACAGCATGCTGCTATATCCTGTACATGGCGTCTCTTATATACTGTTTTCTATGCATTGAGTGTTAGCTTTTATGTTTCACTGTATTTTATTTTAACTGTAATATTTATATTTGAATTTCTTTACAAAATTTAATAGTTATAGCCGTTTTCTTTTTGAAAGCGTTAACTTTAATATATTTCTATTTATAACTCGTTCTATTTGTAAGAGTTAACATTATTATTTTTATTTTCTTTTATGAAACATACTTTTATGTTTTATTTGTTAAAGTTTTTAATTACTTTAATTTTCTTTACATTTATTGTTTTCCTTCAAAGTTTTTTAGTTTATTGTCATTAATTTTTAATACTTTATATTTTATTTAATACTATTTTTTAATACAACTTTATTTTTCATTCAATTTGCTGATTTGATTCTAACTTGTACAACTTTATTTTACCTATATAAACAGTTAAGTAGTAATGTAGCTTTCATCAACCTTCCCTCCCCGATCTATTGAATTATTAGCTAAGTATCTTTTTGACCAAATTTTGTATTTAAACTCATGTGGCCAGTGTAAATATAACATAAAAATAACTTGCATAAATACTTAAGTCAAATCAAAAACTATTAATTTGTGCTTTGTTGACCCTAGAGCAGTAAAAGCAGTGAAGCAGCAACAACAAACCCTCCTCCTGGCCACCCCATTCGTGATCTATTGATCCTATTGATTTGTCAGATTTTGACTTCATTTTTGTATTATAAACTTACATACTGGACTAAGATCATCAATCAAGATGTATTATATGTTTAACATCTATATCAAAGACATTGCATTGCTCATGACTTCTCGTACCGAAATTAACTATATATCTTTTTGAGGCTATAGAACATTTTTAATAACCTCTAACATATCCATTCAAAAAGTGTCCTATTACTTTTAAAACTAAACATAAGTCATCAAGCTTAACATAATCTAACATATCTAGCATACAGAACTATAAATAAATGTTAACGTTTTTCAAGTTCCCAACATATCAATACTGTTAACCTAGAATAACAAGATAACTTAGAATGTATAATTTAAATTGTCATAATATATAACAACTGACCATTACGTAAAATATCTAACTTACTAAACTATAAATAAATGTTATCATTAAGAAAGCGCACTACCTATCAATGGTAACTCTCCTAACATTACCAAAACAAGACTTGCCCTTACACTACATTTAATCGTATCATTAGTGAACATAATAATACTAACAAAGCCTAAAAAAATTTAACATAATTTAAGATATCTAACATACGGAACTACAAATAAATTCTAACTTGAACAAAATGTCCTACCTGTCGTTGGTAACTGACTTAACATTACCCAACAATTCATAACCATATCATGCTTTCCTATCATATCAATGGGTGTTAACATAGTAATACCTAACAAAACCTTTCAAATTCATAATAACCTAACTTATCTAATATATTAAATTACTAATAAATACTGACATTATCAAAGTGTCCAACCATTCAAAAGCAATTAGCCAAACATTCCTAACCTAACCTAATTTATTCTATCCTAATCTGATCTAACATAGCAAAGTAATTTAACATGTAACCCTAACACACTTAAATATTTTAAAAAAGTTTCAGTCAAATCAATACCGCTAACATACCTTGACCAAACAAAATAACCTAGCATGTATACCTTGCTGCATTACAATCTAACAAAAGGGAGCATAACACTAGGCATATCTCACATTTTGAACTATAAATAAATACTAACATTGAGAAAGTTCTTAACCTAACAAACGTTCCTAACTTCACATTGCCCAACAAATCTTAACCTAACCGTACTTTTTCCATCATATCTTTATCTGCTAAAATGGTAATATATAACAATACAACATTTCCCAACAAACTATTATGGCCTAACAGATCTATGCTGTTGAAATACGAATAAATGTTAACATGAACTAAGCTCTACCCTATTATTGGCATTTTAGTAAAATTTTTATATCATTTTCTAAACCTCTAATATTTACCTAACCTAACGTTGCACATATTCAATGAAAAACCTGATAAAACAAACATATTATATATATATATATATATATATATATATATATATATAAAAAAATTGGTCTATGTGTACATATATATATATATATATATATATATATATATATATATATATATATATATATATATATATATATATATATATATATATATATATATATATATATATATATATATATATATATATATATATATATATATATATATATATATATATTTATATAATATATATATATATATATATATATATATATATATATATATATATATATATATATATATATATATATATATATATATATATATATATATATATATATATATATATATTATATATATATATATATATATATATATATATATATATATATATATATATATATATATATATATATATATATATATATATATATATATATATGTATTATTATATATATATATATATATATATATATATATATATATATATATATATATATATATATATATATATATATATATATATATATATATATATATATATTATATATATATATATATATATAAACTTAAAAATTATAAAAAAACTTAAAACAAAAACAATAAGTGCTAATGAAACTTATAAAATTATAAAAACTTTAACAAATAAAATATAAAAGCAAGTTTCATAAAAGAAAATAAAAATAATGTTAAATCTTACAAATAGAAAACGAGTTATAAATAAATATATATAAAAGTTAACGCTTTCAAAAAGAAAACCGATGTCACTTTTAAATATGTGAAAAAAAATTGAAACATAAATGTTACATCTGAAAGAAAATATATTAAAACATAAACATAAAGGTTATTAACACTCAACGCATAGAAAACGGTGTATAATGCATGACGTCATGTACAAGATACAGAAAAACGCTGTACTACTTATATGTTTTTGTTTGCTATGTGGGGGCATGTGTACTGTTTGAATCCCTCATTTTATAAAATTTCCAAGTCATAAAATATTTTAAAATTTTTGATAAATTTGGTTGTTAGATAAGTTTTTGTTAAGTGCCGGCATGTGAACATAGTTAAGTATACATGTCGAACAAGAATGAAAGGAATAGCGCCATGTTACGAAAGTGGAAGAAGTTTAAAATGTGATATGTAATAAAATATTTCATGTTAGGTATTGCTATTTTTTAAAAGTATTAGATCTTATTATTGCGTAATGTTTTCCAAGGTGTATTAAAGTTTTCAGGTTGTAAAATCCCATCGTAAATATATGTCGGCGAGTAGAAGCAAAGACTTTGTTTTTATGCTCTCTATACAAATTGTGAATTTATAATACCAAAAAAAAAAAGATTATATATTACTTAAAACAATAGATCACGGAGGGGTGGAAGTGGTGTGGGTGGGTAGCTTGTGCTTCTGCTTTACTGCTTTATGGTCAAAAGAAACCTATATTTTTAATAAACCTTTCCACTCTACTATAATATTTTTATGAAAGAAACCTGTTTTTATATTTTGATTATAAAATGGAAGTCAAAATATGACTTAAAGCATCAGATCAATAGATCACGGAGAGGTGGGAGGGCTACTGTTCAACTACTTTACTGCCTTAGGATCAATAAAAACACAAATTTTAAATAAACTTTTTCACTTTACCATAATATATGTATAAAAGGAACTTATTTTTATATTTAGAATAGAAAAAATGAAGTCAAAATATGATTTAAAGCAATAGATCAGTAGATCATGGAAAGGTAAGAGGGGTGTAGTGGGTGCTATGCGCTGCTGTTTTATGGTTTTACTTTTTTACTGCTTTAGGGTCATTAAATGAAATTTATAGTATTTCACGTTATCAACATAAAAATGTTAACAAAAATATAAAAAAAATATCACAAGAATAAAATTCTAAGTTTAAAGAAAGTATATTAAAAATATAAATTTTAATCAACAGCACTTAGAAAACGGGATATAAATTTAATAAAATTTCAGTTTAAAAGAAAATATAATTAA
>JABUQX010035386.1:32500-37500 GCA_015478945.1 Trachelipus rathkii
TCACACCCCTACCTCATAACCTTATATTATATATATTATATATATATATAATATTAAGTTTTCAAGCTCTTTAAAATTGCAACCAAGTAAAAATCTTGGATTGCTTTTATATAATAATGACCAATCGATCAGTTAGCTAGCGTTATATTGAGGAAAAACCTATATTAGAAATATTAATTACTAAAATTCTTTTTAAAAACATATTTTAAATATATTTTTATATAAATATTCTCCTTGGTAAAAATTCAGTCAAAGAAACTGTCTGAAATCCGATATAGTTAAATTACTTAATTTTGTGTCGATTTTGGCCTATTACGCGTGGTTCAAAAATTCACTCTTTTCACTACTACAAATCGTGTGCTATCACAATTTCACTTAGAAACTTAAATATACATTGCATCATTATATAGTCTTTAAATTCCTCAAAGGAATTTTCATTTAATTTTGTTCTTTTGGTTTGGAGTTATTTGTATTTGTCCTTTTTTTGATATTTGAGGGGCTGCACGTTCTTAATATCAGATTTGTGTTATACATCATTCATACTACCTACATACCAAATTTCATCCAAATCCGTATGTACATATATATATATATATATATATATATATATATATATATTATATTATATATTAATTTAATTATTATTATTTATTTAATTTTTTTTTGTTTTTTTTTTTATATTTTTTTATTATTATAATATAATATATATCTATATAGTATATATATTATATATATATAATATATATATACATATAATATTATATATATATATAATATATATATATATATTATATTATAATAATATTATATTATATATAATATATATATATAACTGTATATATATAAATATATATATATAAATATGTATATATAATATATTAATATCGATATGAATATTAAAAATATATATTATATATATATGATATCTATATAAATATATCTATTTATGAGTAATTGAAATATATTTATTATATATACTATATAATATATATATATATATATATTATATATTATTATTATATATTAATATATTATATATATATATATAATTACTATATATATATATAATAAAAACACCTTCCTCCCAAGACTGTGGAAGGTGCATGACATGCACCGAAAACAGAAAAGCAGTAGAAGAATATGACAGCAATAGAGAGAAAGCCGCCCCCTTTGTACCTATTAGTGAGAACTGTCGCAGTCAGAAAATCTACCTACGAATTTACGGGAAGCGACTGACCTCATGCGTGGCATCGTATAGTTTGGGTTGTCCTTAGCCAGGTAGCCACAACCATATACCCATAAAAACGTTTCTTCTCGCCTCTGCCAAACTAACTTTTTCTCCTCCAGGCAAATCTTTACTGACTCAATTCACTTTTTTTTTGGTCTCCCGCGGTCAAGTTCCGAGCCAAGTCAAACACTAAATATAGCTTTAAACACAACTATCATTCATTACTTCCACATGACCAAACATCTCAACGTAATTTATTCTCTCATTTTCTCTTTTCTTCACACCACACAACTTAATACGTTTTATTCCACATTTTTATCAATTCTTCTCGCACACTAACACTACCCTAAGATTTTCCAATATATATATATAATATATATATATATATATATATATAGAAATATAATATTATTATTTATTATATATATATTATATATATATATTTAATATATATATATTATTATATTATATATTATATATACAGGGTGAGTCGGGAGGAACGGACCAAACACGATGTACCCATGATAATAACGTAAAAAAACTCATATATTCTTACCCGATTTTCATTTATTTCTTGTTTAAGCGAATGAAATTAAACAAAATTTCAATAATTATACGTTTGATGAAGTAAATATTGATATATTTTTTTTTATATCCGATCAACTCAAGATTCTAGACCTTGTATATCGGCGGTGCAGCAATTTTAAAAGTTAGATAATTTCTGAAAACTCAAAAGAAAAATTTTAATAAAGTTTCAAAAAAATTTTTTTTAATTTGTTCAAGAAACAAATCAAAACTAACTTGCAAAACAAAAGACTTATGTAAATAAAAAAAATGTGCATCTCCTTGCGACTAACAATGTCTGAATATTTCATGCAGATCGGAATAAAAAAAAAAAATCCAAATTTTACAATTTAAAAACCTAAAAATAATAGGTTTTGAAAATTCGACCAATGTTCAGATATGGGTCAAATATCAAAATTCCGCTCCAACACTTTTTAGATAATAATCCAATTTTTGTATATTTGAGGTTTGAATAAAAAAAAATATATGAAAAGAAGAACAGATATTAGACTTTTTCCACAAAAAAGTATATACACTCTGGTAATAAAGATTACTGTTATTTAAAGAGTGAGGTTCTCGAACTTGAAGAATCAGTTTCTCCTTTAACTTCTGTAACTGCGATAGCAGCTTGAAAAATCTCAAATAGACTGAGATAATTTCACAAGCGTCTATAATCAGACACAATCAAGGAGTACAGAAGGGATTGTTCATTCAAGCGACATTGGCAATTTTCTATAGTGTACGTGTATTTGCAATAAGGAAAAGTGGAAATATTAAAATACATGCTGGAAAACGATTTCAAAATATATTGTCCTGCTCAGGAAGGAAAGGCTAAAAAATATTCTTCAAGAAGTGGCTTGATGATATTAAAGTATTAGCTACTCTGATAAAAACGTTGGGGTTTATTCTTCAATTGTGTATTGATTCAGAAAGGCAGAGTTGATGAAAAGGAAAAATGCAGGAATTGGGCTGTTTCTTGGCTCGAGAAATATATTTGATGCCGCAGAAAGCATTGATCTTTCAAAAAAGCACGAAGGCAATAAATTTTACAATAATCGGTAGAAAAGATTTGTGGTAAAAGCAGGTTCAAGGAAAATCGAGAGCATGACAAACAGAATGACAGTCAGAAGAAAAGGGAGGCCGAGGACAGTAGAAAGCGGCTAACAATTGTTGAAACAATTCGATTCTGTGGTAGCAAAATATATGTTACGTGGAATCATGATCTCTCTTGGCCTGTGGGAAACGATGGCAATTTTTCGGAGCCTTGGAAAATATGTACAATTCTTTTTCAAATATTTAAAAAACTAGTGCTAGAAATGCCATGTATCATGCAAACAGTTAAAAATGCTTTAATTCAGTCATATTGGCACTATTCAACGTAAATATTGTGCAAAACTTTGCCAGTAATTTTTGCGTCTTCATCGATGAATTTTATGATTCCGAAAGGAAAATTTTTTACAATATGCCCGTTACGTTGATCTTACCGTCAAAGATTTTTTTTGTGTTTCGTGTCATACTTGCAAAATAATGAAGAAAAAGTAATGAGCTTGGTTTGGATTGCCATATCTAAAACATAGTAGCAATGAGTGGGTGCGTTCAGGGATGTTCAGCAGAGTAATAATGGAAAATGTCACAAAGTATATATTCACTGTTTTTGTATTGCTAAGATTTTATGCCTCAGACTTCTAAGTTAAAAATTTTTTGAAGTGGCACACTGGAAATTATATAGAATTTGTAACATTTTTCTTGTAAGTGTAAGAGAGAACAAAAAGTGGTTTGAAGAAAAAGTAGAAAGTATTCTAGAGTAGAAAGAAGAAAGGCTTTATAGTTTGGCGAACACGCACTGGAGCACGGATGAATCGGTTTTTTTATTTAAAGAGATGATAAACCCGATAAAAGCTTTAGGACAAATAATGTGAAGTTTGATTTTAATTATATTTTTTTTTTTTTTTTACGACTATTAAGTTTAAACATACCATTTTCAAATTATTGGCAGACACACGTAATTAATTGATGAGTGGATATAATGAAGTAATTCTATTAAACTAACTGACATCTGAGAAATGCAGATAGAATTTCAGAAATATTTTTGAAGAAGTGTGTATGAGCAGGGTATTGAATTGAGCGTCCAGATTATAATTCTAAAAATACAGACCCAACATTTCTTCTTCCGACCCACTGACTATTTGCCATATCATTTTTATACCATTTTGGATGATTTAATATCATATTAGGAGAGAGGTTTTTAAGTCATAAGTTATATCTTAATTGCAATTTGTCATAACCGAGCAGGTGTTTAATTGTGCTATATGAGAGAAAAACATATTAATATATATAGATAATAGCAAATTGAGGACTTAGTAAGGATGGAGATATATAGAGATATGAAATGGGTAACAAGCAGATAGTCCAAACAAAGCAATAGCACAGACATATATTCTTGGTTCAAGTCACAATTGTACATATTGCATCTTCTTGCAATATGCAATTTTAACAGTGTCTACTGCTTCAGTAGAAGAAGGTTTTCAACATTGGACTTTTAAAAACCTACTTGAACAAATATACTGGAGATGAAAAGACTAATGACCTGCCTCCTTATATCGTCAAATGTATTGAATAAAAATGAAGATGTTATTCTTCGGCTTTTTTCATCTCATGCTGACGATTAACTTAAACTAGTAGATGATCTTAGATATATAGTACAAATTATGTCCATTTTTTCTGTGAATTTAATATTGTCGCTCAATTTATATATATATATAGATATAATCTATATATATTAATATATATAATATTTATAATTATATATAATTATAATTATAATATATATATATATATAGTATATGACTACAATCTACGCGTAGCGTCCCCCGAAAAAAATCGCCGATACGCCACTGTATATATATGTTATCTATATATATATATAATATAATATATATATATATATATTATATATATAATATAATAAAGTATTAATATATTTATATATATTATTATATTTTATATTATATATTATATATATATAGTATATATATATATATATATAATTAATATAAATATATTATTATATATATAATTATAATATAGTATATATTATATATATATATATATATTATTATATAGTTATATATATATTATATATATTATAAATATATATATATATTATATATATATATTATATTATAATATATATATATATATATATAAT
>JABUQX010035386.1:42500-47500 GCA_015478945.1 Trachelipus rathkii
TCCTCCCACCATAAGGAGGTAACGTGTGGCCATATTAGCCTTTGTATTTTTTAAGCATTGTATACCCTTCTTAATTTTAAGCATTTTTTAATTATTATAGCTAGGTAGGCATATTATTTTCCTACAGTGCTCACCTGTGGTTTATTTTTAACTATTATTTTTAATTATTTTGATAATATGTCTTCTCCAAATGATGATACTCCTTTAAATATTAATGTGACCTTGGCTCCGGCTCAAACTCCCAAAAATGCAACTACATTCAATGGTAAGTTTATTGAAAATGACCTGTACCTGACTTTTGTCCTCCTTGAATTATAATTGGAGGCTTCCACCGAAAATGATCGCTTTCGCGCATTATTAGGTATTTTGTCTGTCAGGGTCCTTCAACGTCTAAGAGACGTGTTATCTCGATTGCATTCTTTCAACCAGCCATACATTGAGCTTAATAATGAATTATTAGATAGATTAGTCATTTCGGACTCAGATAAAATAAAACAATTACTTAAAAATGAAAGTCTCGGCGACCGGCTGCCTTCTGCCTTGCGTTCGACATGATAGGTTTACTTGAAGGTCCTCCAGTTGGGCCTTGCATAAACATTGTACGGCAGTTGTTCCTTCAGAAGCTCCCCGCCGAACTCCAGTTCCAGCTCGCCACTGTAGATCCTAATAATACTTTGCACGAACTCGCTGCATATGCAGACAGTATTGTTAATTAACGGCTAACGGCTCAGAACATATAGCCCGTTGCCTCTTATGTATCAACATTGCGGCTAGGTTTAGGGTCCCAACTACCCACTAACCCGCAGGAGCAAGGTTTAACGAATGTAATCTAATCTCCTTATGCCCATACCGCTTTGCTAGAAGCTCGTATTACGACATTAGAAAATACAATATTTGATTTAATGAATAGAGTTCTCACTCTTAAAGCTTGCCCTGTTCATTACCAGTCTTATCCCCAGCCTTCTCCTCCCTCTTTCTCTCACTATCCTCGTTCTCCTCCAAAGCATCGTCGTTTCTATCGTCAGTCCCCCATTCCCTCTCGCCAATCTGCTGCACAACCACACCCTCAACCTCAACCCCCACCATCTTCTCAACCTTCTTCTGCACCTCCTACGCACAACCAACAGGGAGTATGTATTAACCATCAGCAATGGGGCGACCGAACCCGCAATTGCATTAAACCCTGTGCTTATTCTTTAAACTCCATTGCCACGTAGTTAAGTAACTTGGCGTGGTTAACTCAGCGTCCAATCTCCTTTGTGTTTACGATCCTTCTACCGCCTTGTCCTATCTCATAGATACCGGATCTTCCTTCTCTGTTTTACCCCGTTCTTTCTTGCAGAACAGTACTGCAGAACCTTTGGGTTCCTTGCAGGCCATTAACGTTTCCATCATTCACACTAATGGTTCCAAACAACTTCATCTCACTCTTTCTTTCCGCCGCGACTTTCTCTGGAACTTTGTCATTGCCGATGTTACTCTTCCTATTATTGGTGCTGATTTTCTTTTGCACTTCAATATCCTTATTGACTTACACCATAATCGCTTGATTATGAGACTAAGTTCTCATCCAACTGCATCCGTGCCACTTCTTCCATTAATGGTATCCATCTTCCTTCTGGTAACAACCCTTTCGAATCCCTTCTGTCTTCCGAATTTCCCGATCTTGTCTCTCCCATCTCGGCCTTCCCGGAGGTCAAACACAACGTTGTTCATCACATCGAGACAATTGGGAGACCTCCTTTCTCCCACGAACTTTCTCTGATTCAACAAGGCATCATACGTCCTTCCAAGTCCGACTACGCCTCCCCTCTTTACCTGGTGCTCAAACCCAACAGTGACTACCGCCCTACCGGAAATTACAGATGCCTTAAAGCCATCACGCGTCCAGATAGATACCCTGTTCCTCACATACAGTATTTCACCGCCAATCTGTCTGGATGTAACATTTTTTCCAAAATAGATCTTGTGAAAGCCTTCCACCAAATTCCCGTCCACCTTGCTGACGTTCACAAAACTGCTGTAATAACTAATTTTGTACTTTTTGAATTTCTACTTACCCCATTCGGTCTCCGGAGCGCTGTAAAATCGTTCCAACGTTTCATCGATTCAATCCTCCGCGGATTGCCCTTCGTCTTCACTTACATCGATGACCTGCTCATCGCCAGCTCCTTTCCGGAAAAGCACCTCTCTCATCTCAGTCAAGTGTTCACAAGGTAATTCGAACATGGCATACGTGTCAATACATTGAAATGTATGTTCGGTGTCTCTTCCCAAACCTTCCTTGGCCACACTATCTCTTCCGAGGGCACCCGTCCCCTCGATGATCGTATCTCAGCTATCCGTTCCTTTCCCATGCCTACAAAACAGCGTTAACTCCGTAGATTTCTCAGGATGGTCAATTTCTATCACCATTTCGTCCCGTCGGCGGCATACATTCTCCACCACTCAACTCTCTTCTCAAACCTGCTCGAAAAGGTTCTTCAGCCTCTGTCACCGTCGACTGGACCAAAGAGGCCGGTCATGCCTTCACCTGAATCAAAGAAGCCCTGACTTCTTCCGTTCTTCTCGTTTTCTCCTCTACCACTGCACCGACTCGGATTCATCCAGACGCCTCGGATTATGCAGTGGGTGCTGTCCTGCAACATGTTTAGAAGGTGAATAACGTCCATTGGCGTTCTCTTCCAAGAAGCTTCAGTCTGCTGAGGTACGGTACAGTGCTTTTTGAAGGGAATTGCTGGCCATTTACCTCGCTATCAAACATTTCCATTATTTCATCGAAGGTCGAGAATTCCATGTTCTTACTGATCACCAGCCCATCACTCATTCCATCACTGCATCTACAGTTAAGCAGTCCCCTCGTGAAGCCCGCCACCTTGAATTTAGTGCTCAATTCACTACACGTCAAGGGTGCTGAGAACATCCCTGCTGATGCCCTTTCTCGTTTTAATGCCATATCTCCTCTCCCTTCCCTCAACTACGAAGAGATGTCCCGCCTACAGTAGCTGGAAGAATTTACGTTCCCAGCTAACTCAACTTTCAACATCCAGAGTGTGGAAGTGTTCGGTTTCCCCTTCCCACTTTTATGTGATATGTCTTCTCATTTGCCTCGCCCTGTTGTACCAACTTCAATGCGTTGCCCTGTCTTTAACACCATTCACAACGTCTCGCATGCAGGTGTTAAAGACTCTCAAGTTAAGGCTGGCAAACCCTTTGTTTGACCATTCCTTCTCCAGGACAATAAACTTTGGACTAAACAGTGCCTTAGTTGCCAACGTTCGAAAGTCCAAAGGCACACTAAGGCTCCTGTCGAGCAATTTCTTCCTCCGAGTCAACGCTTCGACCAAGTTCACATAGACTTAATTGGTCCTCTACCTCCTTCTAATAGCTACACCCACATCCTTACCTGCATCGAATACTACACTCGCTGGGTCGAAGCCATTCCATTACAGGACACTTCCAGCGAAACCATCGCCCAAGCGTTTCTGTTCAACTGGATTGCTAGGTTCGGTACTCCTTCTACGGTCTCAACAGACCAAGATAGAGGGTTCGAGTACTTCCTTTGGAAAGACCTCATGGTTATCATCAGTTTTAAACGCCTTCGGTCCTGTAGTTACCACCCGCAGGTCCAGGGTATTGTAGAGAGATTCCACCGTCATCTTAAAGCTTCCTTGATGGCGCATGGTAACCCAGAAACTTGGTCCAAAACTCTTCCCCTTGTACTCCTTGGCATTCGGACTTCATACAAAGAGGACTTGCAATGTTCATCCGCTGAACTGGTGTACGGTTCCTCCATTCGCATCCCTGTTGAATTCATCCTCCCTTCACCCACTACGGATCATCACACATTCCTCGCCCGTCTTCGTCTGTGTGCTGACTCTTGGAAGACTTACCTCCCTTGTCAGACTCGTCGTACTACTTACATTCCTTCCGAACTCGATTCCTGTTCACACGTTCTGGTTCGTCACGTCTCACATCGCGGTCCACTTCAGGCCAGATACGACGGCCCTTCCGTATGTTGCAACGTCATCGAAAGTTCTTCTCCCTTCAAAAAGGATCCAAAGTGGAGAACATTTCGATTGATATGAATGCTGATCCCGCTTCTTCATTTGACATGGTCCCACCACCTACGCCCATCCTTCCTGTTCCTTTTTGCTCTACTCCGTTGTTACCTATTGTTCCTCCCGCTCGTTCGTCGGCTCCTCCTCTTCCGCACACCCCTCCCTCGCCTAGTCCTCCTCTTCCTCTCCGTTTGTCACCTTCTCGGCCTACCCCTCCTCCTCCCAGTTCTTCTTTTCCTTATATTACTTAGCATTCTGGTCGTCCTCTTCGTGCTGTTGTTCGCTTTTCTCCGTAAGAACTCCGTTCTCATTGAGGGGCGTAATTTAGCCTTTCTCTCTCTCTCTCTCTCTCTCTCTCTCTCTCTCTCTCTCTCTCTCTCTCTCTCTCTCTCTCTCTCTCTCTCTCTCTCTCTCTCTCTCTCTCTCTCTCTCTCTCTCTCTCTCTTTCTCTCTCTCTCTTTTCTCTCTCTCTCTCTCTCTCTCTCTCTCTCTCTCTCTCTCTCTCTCTCTCTCTCTCTCTCTCTCTCTCTCTCTTTCTCTCTCTCTCTACTTCCTTCTCCGTACCCTCCCTCTCTCCCTCCCTCCCTCTCTTTGCCGTCAAGATTTGTTATCCTTTCAAACAATTTTTACCTCAATGTATTTTGGGTTATCCCCCACAAAATTCTCTCTCCTTTGCTTATTTTTCGTAGGGGATTAAATTCCTTTTTGGTTAACTCTCCCGTAATGCACCAAGTCTCCCGCCTTTTTAAACTCATTCCGATCCGACCTTCAATCAACGCAGCTTGTAACCAGCTCGGTTCTCTTATTCTTTCGTTTCGCCTCTCACGTCATCATCGTGATTCTCAACGGTTTTTTTCTGATTTCTGATAGTGATTTCTAGTTTTATAAGCATTGGGTGAGTTCCTGGACAGTTTTTTAAATTTGTTTTTATATTGATGT
>JABUQX010035387.1:0-10000 GCA_015478945.1 Trachelipus rathkii
CATTACGCCACTTCATATATATATATATATATATATATATATATATATATATATATATATATATATATATATATTTCATTACCATCTTGTAAAGATTTTTTTACAACAGAACAGACGTTACTTGTCAGCCCGTCCTCGTATATATATATATATATATATATATATATATATATATATATATATATATATATATATATACATTTATATATATATAACATATATATATATATATATATATATATATATATATATATATATATATATATATATATATATATATATATATATATATATATATATATATATATATATATATATATATATACCTATTTTATAATATAAAACAATTTTATGCTTCTTTTCCGGCTCTAGTTCCGGCTACGCAGCCTTCTTGATGCAGTGATTTCTTTTTTTCTTGTCAATAGTGGTGTTCCTCAAGGCACTGTTTTATCTCTAACTCTTTGTTTTTGCTTTTCATTAATGGTCCCAGATATCGTCCAACCCTACCCATCCTTATGCGTGTGATTAGACTCCCCATTCTTTTATTCTTTTCAGTTCTGCTATTTCTTTTATTCTTAGATTTACCTCTCGGCCTCAAGTTTTCAATTCCTGAATTGTGGATAGGTTTTATTGATGGAGTCATCTCAACCTTGCGAAATTTAACTTTGCCTCTCAAAAGCAGTTTCGAATATTTTATTTCTTTCAATTGTTCTTTGCTTTCTCTCGTAAATAAAGTCAACATTCTTGGTCTTGCAATAACAACAAATTATCTTATGTATGTTGATATCTCACTTTACACTGCCATTGGAAAAAGGAGCAAAATTTTTACACAACTTTTATTAAGAGATCGACAAATTCTAGCTTGCTCATTGTGATACAGTACAGGACAATCCTGTGAATGTTGAAAAAAAGCGATCAGCATAGACATGACGTTTCTGCGAGATTGACGCTCTCTTTTCGGTCACAACGACTACTACTTAATCTAAGAACTATAACCGTAAGCCGATGATTTATTACCAATTATGCTATTGGAAATGAAGTTGGGGTTATCTCTGACTTGTCTGAGTTCCGTTCAGACAGAAACGCGTACCAGACAGAAACGCGTACGACCTTTTGTTCGTTGCTTAGCAGTCTTGTCACAAATTTTGCTGAAATGCATCTCCTGTTCAAAACTTCATACATAATGCGTCGAATAGTCCCAAACATGGTAGATGGTTCGCCAACGATCGTCAAAGACAGCTTCGAGAACTCTTGCTATGGTTTCCGTTTTTGTCTTTGTTAATGATCGTCGGGAACGCTCATCGTTATCGACAGCTGTCCATCCTTGAAGCGTTTGTACCATAAATATGTTTTGCTTTTGTCCATGACATTTTCACTAAAGACTTCCTATAGCATACGAAGGGTTTCTGCGACAATTTTTTTTTTAAAGCTTGAAACAAAATTTAATGCAGATTCTTTTTGTTCATTAAAATCAGTCATATTGGTTGAAAAAAAATCAATGAAACCAATCCTAACAAAATCGCACTAAACAAAATAACGTGTCCTTTCAGTTGGATGACTGTTGGCACACTAATTCACAAAGTATAGTGCTCGTCACATCTAGCGTCAGAATGGCATACTACATCCAGCTCGCGCTGGCTGTTCAAATTCCTCAAACTTTTATGTAGCACCTCGTCATATATATATATATTATATAGATATATTATATATATATATAATAATTATATAATATATATATATATATATTATATATATATATATAATATATATATATATAAATATATAATATATATATATATAGATAATTATTATATATATAGTTTATATATTATTATATATACAATATATTACCGTTTCTGGTGTTCGTGGAAAGGACTGTGTTTAAAAACAGAAGAAACATGAAGGAAAGAAATAGGAGAAGGGAGACCAAAGCGACCGAAAGACGAGGGAAAATAACAGAAAATCTCAAGAGGAGGAGGTTATAATGCGGTTTTAAAAACATAGTGGACGGCATCGATCTATAAATGTAGCGTTTGTCGATCAAAGAAAAATAATAGCAAAACAGTCCTCATAAGGACCGCACCATTAGAGAGGCTTTCACAGCACTTCGGGTATGCATTCTATTAAATCTTTAAAGCAGCAGATTTCTTTCTTGCCGGGAAGCGAGTTATTATTTTACTCTTTACCCGAGTGATTGCCAATCCTTTGAAAGTTCGAAAGGCAACAGAGTTTAATAAAAAAAAAAACAGATTTGACAGAAATATGCATTAAACAAGGCTTAAAAATTAATTTAATAAAACGCAACGTTAGCTCGTTTTTTCTTGCATGTTATTGGTTTTACATTAATTTTAAAAAAAAAAAATATTTTAATCACATACAACCTTTAAGATTGGCCCAGTACTTTTGAGGCGGGCTTTATATGATTCTTGTTAGAGATGCCAACCCTTTGAAAGTTTTAAACGGCACAGAGTTTAATTAAAAGAAACCCAATTTGACAGAAATATGAAACTTAAAAAACTATAAAAAACTAATAAATAAAACAAAAGTTAGCCGTTTTCCATTCCTAGGAAAAAAACAATAACTTGTAAAAAAAAAATTATTTTAATAGAAACAATTTAAATTGGCAGAATTTTTTTGGGGGGCGGGGCTTTATTTGACTCCTGATAGATGCCAACCTTTAAACGTTTGAGACACACGAAGTTTAATTAAAAAAAAAAAAAAAAACAAATTTGACAGAAATATGAACAAATACTAAAAAAATTAATTATAAGTAAAAAAGGTAGCGTTCGTTCTTGTACTTTATTTGAAAATTAAATTTAACTTTAAAAAAAATTAAACTCAATTTTAAAGAGAGGAATTTAATTGCAGTACTGACTTCTTGATATCGCTACAAAAATCTCGTAATTAAAGCATACAAATAATTCGTGCGTTACAGCAATGTTCAGGTTGGTAGCATTTTTATCGTTCATATATACATCCTTAATAAAAAAAATTTCAAGCAGTTTCACACGAAAAAATCTATATCTAATTTAATTCGGCATCTTTAAATCGAATCTTATCAAACTTGTTAAGCTTATTTTGGCGCATATGCATCTATTCTAAAAAAATTCTTAGTTGGTTTTTAATTTTCCTCTCCCGATCGAGCAAGTGACGGTCACGTGATGAAGAAACGTCAAGTTTAAATAGGTTTAAAGCAGAAACCATTCCGTTTATAGCGCTTATGTATAATATTCATCTGTCCAACAATTTATTACGTTGTTATATTTAAGCAATTTTTCCTCATAAATCTTAAATAAAGTTCGTATTTATTAAATTTTAATCGTGTCTGGTAGTTTCTTAAAAAACTTTTAGCAATGCACACACACACACACACACACCACACACACACACACGACACCACCACACACAACACACCCCACCATTACACCACACACACACACACACACACACCACACACACACACACACACCTACACACACCACACACACAACACACACAAAATATTATATTTATTATAAATATATATGATATATATATATATATATATATATATATATAATATATATATATAGATATATATATATATTAATACTATTATATTATATATATATATAATAAGATGCATGAACTCCTTTCTGATAATACAAAATTTAGCATCATACCAAGTAATTGCCTTAAACTAATTCATCTAGTTGAAGATAAACTTAATAGACTACTAAGAAAATTAAAAAACAGTAATATGATAACTAATGATCTCTACAATTCCCTTTATTCGTCGGGCGCCAAACCTGGGATTCTTTATGGCCTTCCTAAAGTGCATAAACTTGGTTTACCTATTCGTCCAATTTTATCTGCAATCGGCACTATAAATTATAATCTTTCAAAATTTTTCATACCAATTTTGGAAAACCTAACCAAAAACGATTATACGATTAAGGATACATTCTCTTTTGTTTCAGAGATTTTAAAAATTCCTAATGCAGATAAATATATTATGGCGAGTTTTGATATCCAAAGTTTATTTACGAATGTGCCTTTAAATGAAACTCTGGACATTATTTTAACTCTTTATTCTTTAATGCAGCAACAGTCAATGGTCGGACAGGTCTAGTTGAGGAATTATTACACTATAGCTACTACAAGATATAAGGTTTTTATTAATTGGAAATTTTTTACAAGCAAATGATTGGCGTTCCTATGGTAGTCCAATTACGCGTCTACACTTAGTAATATATTATGTTGCCATTTTGAATCTTCTCTGGCTTTCAAAGGTTGCACCACACCTAAATTTAGACAGCTTTCATAGGGATATATGATGATCCTTCTGGCTATTAGATTAAAGAACATATCGAGATGTTTCTGCATTATTTCAACTCAGGCATCCAAATATTAAATTTACATTTGAAAACTGAAGCGAATAATTCCCTGGCATTTCTTGACATCAATATTTACAATAGGACCTAAGTGACACAATTCAGACTAGCTGTTTAGTAGGAAGCAACATCTTACACGGATTAGACCACTAAGTATGATTTCTTTCATCCCTCATATTATAAAGTTAATTGTTGGAAAACCCTTTATTGACAGAGCATATAAATTCTTCGTTCTTATAAATCTGTAGATGAATTAAACTTCCTGAAAACACTTTTTCTGAAAAATGGATTCCCCGGCTTTATCATTGAAAAACTATTTTTAAGAAAACAGCTCTCTTTAAAATTTCAACAACCTCTTCCGGCCAAATTAACTGTACCTAAAGAGCTTTTATATCTCAAGTTACCATTTTTGGGGAATGTGAGTTACCAAATTGAAAGGAAAATTAGTGAAATTTTAAAAATCAATTACCCCCATCTTAATCTAAAACTGATTTTTAATAATGAAAACAAAATTGGTAAATTTTTCAAGTCCAAGGAAAGACTTCCTACACCTTTTTGCTCATCGGTGATATATAAATATAACTGTGGTGGCTGTGATGCCGCATATATTGGGAAGACTACTCGAAGTCTTTCAACCCGCATCGCTAAGCACAAAGGTGTTTCCTTTAGAACTTTGGAGCAATTACATCATCCTCCCTATTCGGCTATTAACTCGCATTCTCTAATATCAAATCACCCTATAATGGATACAAATTTTAAAATTTTAGATTTTGAACATGAGCCGGATCTCCATTTGTTGGAATCTTTGTATATATGGCACCACAAACCTAAGTTAAATGAAAATTTACATTCTGATAATATTATAATTTTGAAGTGAAATTTCGCCATTTGACAATGCTTTTTCTGAAATGTCATATTTTATATACTTACTTATTTATTTATATCTATTTATATATTTACAAATTGTAAGTTTATTATTTTTATTCATTCTACTTTTAGCCTTGAGAATGGGTAGAAGATTTGATCACCCGAAACTAGTCGGCAATAGATTTTGTAGTAAAAATGTTTAAGTTTGTTTTGGTCCTTTTAGCTGTTATATATATATATATATTCCCTATATATTTAATTTATTGTAAAGTAAAATAAATATAGTTCAATATTACTTGCATGCAATCTTGATTTATTTATCTATCAATTATATTTTTTTGGACTTTTGTTGCTTCACAAGAATTGTTAAGTATTTTAAAAAAATTAAGTTTTTTATTATTTTTATAATATGATAATATAGTATATAATAGTATATTATAATATATATATATATATATATATACTTATATAGTATATTATATAAAATATATATATAATATATATCATTATATACTATATATATATAATATCATATTTATATTTATAGATATATATTATATATTATGGTATATTAGTATATATATGGACTATAATGATATAGTACGTATATATGGTAGTATATAATATATATTAATATTATATATATATTGTATATAGATATATATACTATTACTATAAGGTATACTAATATTATATAAGTATATTTATAATATATATATATAAGTATATATACGATATATATATATATATTATATAATATTTATATATAATATAATTATTATATATAATATATATATAATAGATATATATTAATATAGTATATACATATATATATATAATATATATATATATATATATATATATTATATATAATATATTATATATACTATATATATTATATATATATATATCATATATATATATATTATATATTATATAATATATAATATATATATATATATATATAATACTCATATACTATTATATATATTATATATATATATATATATATAATATTTATACTATATTATATAATATATATATATATATATATATATATATATATACCTATTATAATATTAATATTAATAAAGATATATTATATATATAATATATATAAATATAAGATATATATATATATATATATATATATATACTTATATATTATACTATATATTATATTATATTATAGGGGCTGTTCCTAATCTCAGCGCTTGGTGAGAGAATACTATATATATATATATATATATATATATATATATATATTATATATATATAATATATAAAAATAAATTTTTTTTTAAAATAATAGCAAGATTATATATGGTTTAAAATTTAGGTGTGATACTGGTGTATTTTGGTGCTGAGAGAAGCATGTGTCATATTTGCGTAGAAAATTAATAAAATCATGAATGATATGCTATATCAATGTCTATATCCAGTCTACACTGTCTGAGGCCATTTTGAAAACTGATTTCAAATTGGAACATTTTTCTTTTGACTTTTTGGACTCGGCATGCTCCCAGAAATAGGAAGAAAATAGAAGGGAGACAAAGCGAAATAGGAGAAAGTGCAGCTTGAATCTAGAATCGATTCTCCACTATGTTTTTACCCTAACCCTCCCAAAAGAACTTTGGATTTAGGAAAGAAAGAAATCAAAATGGTTCAGATTGGGAAGAAAATCAACATTCAAGAGAGACGAACTTTGTGAAAATAAATATCTTCTCGATTTTTTATTTTGGAAATTTATAAATCAAAAACAAATTAATAATTAAAATAATTTATTGCAACTTTAAAAAATTATTATGTGAAGCAGCAAAATTTTGACCAAATGTTCTTTAAAAGAAATTATTATTTTTATCGACCGCAAAATAGGCTCAGTCTTTTTGAATATTGATAATATAATAGAGGCTTGTTGTACCCTAACACCAGAATCATCTAGTCTCAAAAGTAGACTCTCTATTAAGGCGGCCACACACATGCGTAAATTCGCCGAACTCTACTAAACGTCGAACGTTCTCGTTTTGCATTTGTTTTTTCCTGCGAAGGCGAACGTACCTCTACACACATTCGTTTACTTAACCAAATTCGGTTTTCAGAAGTTCGGAGTGGAAAATGAAAATGTTTGTGTAGGATACGGAGCTTACAACTGTTGTTTTTTTTTTTTATGGATATTTTTTTACTTAAAATGAAAAAAAAATCGTATATTAGGTTATTTGTATTAATTAAAGATTTCAGATGTAAATTTATAATATATATATATATATTATTATAAATATATAATATATATATATATATATATATATATATATAATTACTATATATATGCTATATAAAACAATCTAACTTTAATAAAAACAAATCATTTTTTGACACGAGTGTCGCTTTTCAAAATTTGCAGTATTATCTTGAACATCACAGACTTTCAGATGAGATTGCAAGTAATGTTGGGGATTAATGGCTTCGTAGCCTGAATTTAAAGATGAAAACAAAACTAAAATATTTGGCAGCCCACTTATGCATATTGTTAAAAACAGTATATGGAGTAAGATGGGAAGCGAGGAATTTTTCGTGAATATCTCACAAAGTAACTTATCAGAGGACCAAAAATTAGTGTCAATTTACCCACAAGAGATGGAAAACGTTCGTGTATATGACGAACCAAGCCGAACCAGGAACGTTCGCCCAAAATGACCCATCCCCACATGCGGAGTTCGGCTCTGGTTCGGCGAATTCACGCATGTGTGTGGCCGCCTTTAGCTGCTTGAGGATGGGAACCCTCAACACAGATTTTTTTTTTTTTTTTTTTTTTAATTTTCCCATGAACAGATGCAGATTCACAGCAAGTGGACTGCAGCTGACGCCACCTCCCCAGATTTTGGGGATTACGGCGCATGTATAATTAATTAATAATAATATAATATATATATATATTATATAATATATATATATATATTAATGATATAATATAATATAATATAATATATATATATATATATATATATATTATATATAGTATATATATTATATATATATATATATTTACCTAATATATAATATATATACTGATATATATATATATATAATATTAATGATATTATATATATAGTATATATAGTATATATATAAATATTATATATATATATATTATATATATAATATATAATATATTATATAATAATTATATATATATAATAGGACCTTAAGTAATACATGGTGCTCAAAATAATTTAGTATTGGAAAAGGTTTGGTATAAATTTTTAATAGCAAAATTAAAAATTAAAAATTCGTTTGCTATAAAAGAATACTTTTTTATTTTGGGTGTGCTTCAAACTGAATTTATTTTCCATTCATTTTATTTAAATTATATAATAACATATAAGTAATATATATATAAATATAATATATATATTATATATATATATATATTTAGATATATATATATATATACATATATATATATATATATATATACTATATATATATACTATATATATATAGATGGTCAGATTTTTTTAATGCTCACAATATGTAGCTAAAGAACGGCAGGTCCTACAGTAAAAGAAATTATATATTTGGAATATCAGCGAAAATTCAAGGAATGGATTAACTTTTTTTTTTTTTTGTTTTTTTTTTCTTTTTTTTGAAGTAATTTTTTTTTTTTAATAAAGGAATACCCAAGGGAAAAACCCCAAAGATGGCAGGAGTCGGGTCGCTCGGCCTCCCGGGTTGGACGACTGGGCGACTAATCCCCCCCTCCGGGGTTGGTCTCCGGAACCCCCGCTCTTTAGTTTTTGGTGTCGCGGGTGTTCCTCCGACCATCCCCTCGGTATGAAACGTCCCCCTCTGTCCCCGTCGGCTCGAGCGCCCTTAGAAAAAAACTTAAAATTTTTCCAAAAAAAAAACAAAAATTATTCAAACCAAATTTAGGGGGCTCGAGCGACGGGGGACAGAGGGGGGGACGTTCATACCCCGGAGGGATGGTCGGAGGAACACCCGCGACACCCAAAGACCAAAGAGCGGGGGTTCCGAAGACCATCCCCGGAGGGGATTCAGTCCCCCCCGTTCGGTCCCACCGGAGGCCGAGGAGGGAACCCCGGACTCCTGCCATCTTTGCGTTTACCCTATGGGGTATTCCTTTAGATAAAAAAAAAATTTACTTCCAAAAAAAAAAAAAAAAAAAGTAAATCCATCCTGAGAATTTTTCGTGCTGATGTCCAAATTATATAATTTGTTACTGTAGGACCTGCCGTTCTCTAGATACATACTGTGAAGCATAAAAAAATTGCCAATTCATATATATATATATATAATATATATATACTATATATATATATATATAATATATACTATATATAGTAGTATATATATATATATATAATATATAAATATATATATAATATAGATATTATATATATAATATATATATATATAAATCATATATTATAGTATATAATATATATATATTATATTACAAAATAATAAATAATTTACGTTGAAATAACAAAAAAATTAAATAAAATGAATTGGGAAAATAAATCAATTTGAAGCACAAAAAAATAAAAAAAGTAAGTAAATTTTTATTAGCAAATCGAATTTTTAATTTTAATTTTTGCATATAAAAATTAATTACCCAACCTTTCCAATTACTAAATATTTGAGCCACCCATGTATTACTTAAGCTCCGTACTTATAATATACTACTAATAATATATATAACATATAATATATATATATATATATATAATCATATATAATTA
>JABUQX010035387.1:15000-25397 GCA_015478945.1 Trachelipus rathkii
TATCTCGCCACTTTGCTCTGGATGAAGGGGTTCTGCCTGGCAGTGTTCTAATTATATTATTATTTGCTCTCGGATTCAATGACATCGATACTTCTATTCCAACGACGGTCAATTTTTCTCTCTGTTTTGATGACCTGGCTCTACATATTGCCGGTGCTAGGCTGCCATATCTTGAACGGCAGCTTCAACTAGCTATTGAGAATATTCCACAATGGGGTAATTCCCATGGCTTCCATTTCTTACGCACCAAAAACTCAGTAGTACTATTTAAGAAAAAAGAGAGTCGAAGAACCTGTCACCTTTCTCTCGCGAACTTAACCTTATATAGTTCACCCATTCCTGTAACTTCACAAGTCAAATTTCTAGGACTCCTTCTAGATAACTACCTAACATATGCACCGCACATTAAGCTCCTGAAAACGACTTATCATCACGTGTTTGACCTGTTACGTCATCTCGCCTCTATATCTTAGGGTGCTGATCGCAAGTCCCTTTTACGTCTTCACACCTCCTTAATCTGATCGAAGCTGGATTATGGCTGTGTAGTATATGATCAGGCCTCCCCAACTCTATTACACCTGTTACATTCCATCTGAAACGAGGCTATCTCTATATCTAAACTGGGACCTTCCTATCGTCATTCGGGGTAATCCTTGAAGTTGAATCCGATGTGATGCCACTCTCTCTTCGAAGGGAATACATCATGTGCACAAGTTTTCTTCTTTTTCAAACCCCAATATCATCTGCTCTAACACCAACTCTGCGAGAGATACCTCAGAATCCTCCTTACGGGTCATTTGCAAACACAGTTTATAGCATCCTTAACTTCCTCAGCATCCCTTTGCAAAGGGTGCTGCAGTTTCCTTATGACAGAGAGTATACACATTGGCTATTCCCTCCTCCCACTATTTGCCTGATCCTAACCTCTCTCTCCAAATTTAGCCACCCTACTGCCTTATTAAAGGCATCATTCCTGTTTCATTCCGCAACTCATGGTGAATTTATTCCAGTGTTTACTGACGGCTCTAAAACTGAACGGTGTGGGTGCGTCTGCTGTCTTTCCTGACCGCAACCTCTCCCATACCCTCCCCCTAATGCTTCAATTTTTACAGCAGAATTGATGGCTATAATGATTGACCTTTCTCGAATTCTATTCCTTAACCAAGACCACTCTTATGTCATTTATTCAGAATCGCTCAGCACCCTCCACGATTAACGCCCCCTATTCTAAAAAGATTAGGTATCAGCTGTACGACAATTTCTTCGGCTGCTCCAATCTCGTAAGAAGCAAATCATACTATGTTGAACCCCCCCCCCTCACGTATTGGTAACTGTCAACGAAATCAATGACAGAAAGGCCAAAATGGCCTCCTCTTCTTTTCGGATCTGTTCTAGGTACCTCCCTTATGCCAGTTTTCTTCCCATCAACTGATTACTATCCTGCTCTCAGACAAGGCTTCCGGTCTTATTGGCAAGAGTGCTGGACAATTGATCAGCGATGCTCGAAACTTATAAATATAGAGCAGAACATTGGTGAGTGGTCTTCCTCTCACCCACGAAGACGCTTGCACGAGATGAAACTTGCACGTCTCTCTATTGGCCACACCAATATCATATCACTCACAGCCACTATATGTCGCGGACCCTCCTCCCATCTACAAATTTTGCCATAGCCATACCCCGCAATATGTTCACCATGTCTTCATTAATTGTCTCCAACTGGACCCCATTCCCCGTCTTTATTTTCGTAATTTATGATCTGATTCCTCCGACTTTAACAGTAATTATATTTTCTCTTATCTTTAAGAACTGGATATTCTTTATAGCATATGATTTTGTTATGTAATATTAAGACTATTTATAATAGTAGTATAGGGTGGACAACTAACCGCCAAACTGACATCCGGAAGTTGCAACCGGAAGTTGCACATGTTGCTAAGCAACATTTTGCACAGCATCTCGGTTTTCAAGCTTAACGTGTCAAGGTTAGGGTTTTTCAAGGTTCGGTGAGACCCGATTTAAGGTCTGGGAAGACCGACTTAGAGGGTTTTGGAGCCTGAACGTGCAAGGTTTTACCGCCCAAAAGGGGGCGGAAGCCACTCCAATAGGGGGTTTTGTGTTCCTAGAAGGGTCCGTAAAAGATGAGAGAAAGATTTATTTTTGATAGTTTCAAAAATCGGATTTATCGAGTGTTTTTTACCCCTATATCGATGTTTAAATCGTCTTTCTACGTGCTCTGGTTGACTGAAAAATATAATCGAAAGAAAATTATTAATAACATTCGTTCGATATATCGCTGTAGTGGAGGAGGGGTGATATTGAGGGGTATGGAAATCCGTGGTTATCCTGGAAAAGTCCTGGAAGATTCCCAGGAACCTGGAACTGATAAGTGAACTTCCTGGAAAACTGGAAGATAGGTGGATTCCGTGAATAACGGAAATCCTAAAAAAAAAAAAAAAAAAAAAAAAAATAAAAAAAAAAAAAAAAAAAAAAAAAAAAAAAAAAAAAAAAAAAAAAAAAAAAAAAAAAAAATTTTTAATAAAAAAAAAAAAAAAATAAATTTTTTTGCGCGATGTATATCGTCTATTCTTCCGGTTCCGTTTGTTGTGCTGCCGCCGCCCTTCGTTTGCCTGGAAATCGAGGTTTTCTCGGTACGAAAGTGCACCGCCTTCGGAGAAGGGTGCTGGTTACTTCCAGACTAGAAAGGATCATTCAGACAGGATGAAAATTTTGCATAATGTTATAAGAAGAAGAAGAGAGAATGTCTTCTAAGTGCATAGAGAAGGATGGAGAAAGGAGGAAGAAGGAGAACGAGACAAGGAGGGAAGCATGGTGTTGGGAAACCCACGCCGGAAGGTGGGGTCCCTAACTGAAGATAAAAGAAGTTTATAATGCACGGAGTGCATAAGAAGAAGAAATGCACGGAGTGCATAAGAGCAGATGGAGGAAGGAGGAATGAGGAATAAAAATGAATGGTGTTTGGAACCCACCGCAGGTGGCCCTAACTAAGCAAATAAAAGGAAGTTAAATAGCATACGGAGTGCATTAAGAGAAGAATGAGGGAAGAAGGAAGGAGGAAGGAGGAAGGATGGAGAAAGGAGACAGAGTTGTACAGGGCACCGGTGGCTGAGCCGGTGCTTCGTACTGAGTTTAGTAAACGATTTTTAAAAATTTTCAAAGAGAAAATATCAAATCTCTTTTTCTTTTTTATATTGATTCAAGTCATATTTTGTATAACATAACTCACAAAAATGATGTTTATTTGAGTTTTTGTTTTTCGTTATCTTTAGGTTATACATTTACTGTAAGCTGGTAACGTAGTTTATTAGACGTATAAAAATTTGCATTTTTACATATCCCTAGAATCAGTAAAGTCAGTTTAATCGATCCTCCCTCAACACACCCATAATCTATTGGATCTATTGATCTAGTTGATCTATTGTATCTATTGATTTCAAGTTATATTTTTGTATGTATCCTCCAATTTTCTTTTATATGTTATTTTTGTTTTTGGTTTCTTAAAATATTTTGTTTTATACTTTACAAATTATATTCTTTTAGTTTATTAACTTAAAAAAAATTTGCTTTTAGCATACTCTAAAGAAAAAATCAGTAAATCAAGTTAATCTGAACCTGCGCTTCCTACCGCTTCCGAGAATTAATGCTGTTTATATGTTGCGAAGTTTATATATTTTTGTATAACATTAACAAATAACTTTTATTTTATTTTTGGTTTTGTTTTCTTTGAAATATTTTGTTTTTTACTTAAAAATTATTCTTTTTATGTTTATAAACTTAAAAAATTTTGTCATTTTGTACATACTCTATGAAGCAGGTAAATCAGTTAATCGAACTGCGCTCCTACCCTTCTCATGATCGTATTGGATGCGTATTGATCTATTTGATCTAATTGATGCTATTGATATCAATGTCAATTTTTGTATAACATAACAAAAAACCTTTGTATTTATTTTTTTGTTTGTTTCTCTTTAAACATTGTTTGTTTTTACTAAACATCATTTTATTCTTCTTTATCGTGTATAACTTAAAATTTTGCATTTTTAACATACCCTAAATCAGTAAATCATGTAAATCAGTTCATCAGAAGAACTGCCCTCCTCACCCATTCTGTGATCTATTGATCTAGTGATTCTTTGGATCTATTGATCTATTTGATTCAAGTCATATTATTTTGTATAACATAACAAAAGCTTTTATTTATTTGTTTTGTTCTTTAAAAATCAAGTTTGTGTTTTGAATATTAACATGAGTTGTTTATGTTTTATTAACTTAAAAAAATTTACATGTTTACGTACCCAATAATCTAGTAATCATAGTAAAGTGTAATAGCAGTAAATCAGTAATATCAGTAAATCAGTAATGCAGTAAATCAGTAAATCAGTTAATCAAACTGCCCTCGCCAACCCATCCTTGATCTTATTGATCTATTGATCTATTGATCTATTTGATCTATGATCTATTGATCTATTGATCATGTCATATTTTTACTTTTAGTAACAAAAATCTAAATTTTCTTTGACATTTATGTTGGTTGCATTTGTTTGCAGTTGTTGTTGTTGAAGATGTTGCGTTTGTTGTTGTATGTTGTTGTGTGTTGTTGTTGTTGTTGTTGTTTCGTTGTTTGAAATATATCAAACGTTCAATGTTAATGAAAATATCAACATATCTTTTTTTCAAGACATTATCTTTTAATAATATTAAATTTAGTTTATGAATAAGTCTGCGTGTTTGTTGTTTGTTGTTTTGTTGTTGTTGGTTTTGTTGTTGTTGTTGTTGTTGTTGTTGTTGTTTGTTGTTAAAATATATCAATACGTTCGAAGTTAATAATAATAATTTTCAGTTTATTCTTTTTCAAACTATATCTTTACATGTTAATGTTAATTTTAACATTAACATTGTATAATGAAAACTGAATACAAAAATATATCTCAGCCTAGCCTAACTGCCATACAGCCAAATGTCTCAACAAAGGTAACGAATAATTAGAAGTTTCAAACTTACCATGCAGGAAGTCAGCATAGCATCTCGCGGTCTTTTACTATGCACAGCCGACAAAAATGTTATTATTATTGATTATTATCATTATTATTATATTATTATATTATTAGTTATTATTATTATTTATTATTATAATCGATTATTATTATTATTATTATTATTCTTAAGCTTGAGTTTGGATGAGATTTCACGATGTGCGATCACTTTTGCCTCCCAGGTCCACAACTAAAACATTGGTAGGTAAACTTTGCTCTCTACCAGACACCTAAACATACGGTAATCTTGTTGACGGGACTCAGAGGGATAGTCCAATTCAGAGGAATGTATTTGCTATGCATCGATGAGGACGAACCCAAATGAAATGTCAACGGAAATGAGCTCATAATCTTAATATCTGTTTGCACATGGATCGAAGGGGTAATGAGATTATTACGCCTTGTTCCCCAATGCTCTTTGTGTTGAGGCCATGAGAAGAGGGTTAGACAAGATGTTATTAGCTGTATTTGCTTCTCCAATCTTTGACAGGGGTCAAGGTGTTTTTGGTCAGGAAGGGTAATGAGATTTTAGTTACCGTTTGGGTCGGGTTGTGTGTAGTGTGTGTGTTTGTGGGGTGGTTTGGTTCGGCCAATCATGTTCTTGTTGTGATGTTGTGGGCGTGTGATCGGTTGAGCGGCGAGGGTGGTAGGGTGAAGGTGTGTGTTGGTGTTTTAAGCGTTATGGATGCTAATCGGTGTTTATTACTTTTCTCTTGTCAAGTGATGGTGTTGTGGTGTCGTTTGTTGGTGTGGGACACAGTGAGAAGGTACTAACCAACACTAACACAACGTATAACCAAGTTATTGACTTTTCTCCCAATATCGTTTTGACAAGAACATGACGAAGGGGTAAAACAAGTTTATTCTTTCTACTGACAATGATCTTTGACACAATGAGAAGGTAACAAGATTTATTACTTTTCTCTTCACTCAATAAGTCTTGGTGACATCAACAATGAATGGTCAACTGAGATGTTATTCCACAATTTTGTTCTTTTACTTAACATTCTGTTTTTTTAGATCTTAAACAGTAGTTTTATTATGTTATTATGTATTTATTATGTATTAATTATTATTCTTTATTGATTATTTCATTATTAGTTATTATTTTTATGTATTATTATTTATTAATTATAGTATTATTATATATTCACTTTATCAAAGCATATAGTTATAACTGTGAGCTTGCAAAACAAACCCTAAAAATAACGAAGAGAACTCACATACACACCACCACGAATATAAGTCGGGTGTATTTTTTTTTTTCTTGTTTTTTTTTTTTAACACAGTGCACACCGACACAGTACCACACACACGACACACACACACATCACAACTTTACATTACACATTTCAGAGGTACATGAAATTATTTTTAGGCCTATTCGTTTTTTAGGCCCCCTCCCCTTTTCAGAATAACAACACGAAACATTGAAATATGATTTGATGCTATAGACACTTGCAAAAGTGATGTAATTACTTATTATATTTTAATGTAAAAGCATAACTTGGTAGGTTTGGCAACGGCGCATCATACAGAGGGGATTTGACAACACTGTATAGATTTGGGTGCTGAGTTAATATATAAATCGACGAACTACTCGATAGTAACATTCCTTATCAAGAGTCTCTGACGACAACACTTTAAGGCAAGTTTTGTAGTGTGATTCTTGTGTGTTTGGATCCTAACCTTTTCTAGAACTCCATCCGGGATGTATTCGTGTAGATTTCTGTTGTAAATCATTCCACCAAGTTTTTGATATCTTACACAACTCGCGGATTTTCAAAATCAATACTATTCAGCGAATGTAAAGTGTTTTTCACACCTTTATTATATATAATATATATATATTATAGTATATATGATAGTTATGTTATATATATATATATAGTATTTATATATTTATAGTATTGGTATGTATAGATGAGTTTAGATAGTAGTGTTCACCATCTGATTTAATGAAACATCTTGCTATTTTAAAAATGAATGATTGTATCACATCTGATCAAAATTAATTTACATAATCGTATAAAGTAATTAAAGTACATTAATATTTCTTTATGAATTTGTTAAATAGATTTACTTTACATGTCTAAAAGTGATTCTTCTTCCAGAATACGTGTTAATATACATCATACACACTTGGGTTAAGAAAGAATCCTTCGTAATCGTTATTCAGCGCACCTGTTTAAAATGATAGTTGCTATGTAGAGTAATAATTAAGTATAAGTAGAATGAGAACTATCTATGTTCACACTAATAATTTGATTGGTATAGTGCCCTAAATTGTACTGAAAACTTCTGATTTTAATTGTTACTGTATCAAATAAATAACTAATATCCTTTCTTAATTCCAGGCCTAGTCCTTCGAGAATTGAATCACCTCTACTTAAGAAGAGGAAGCACCACTTATAAACGGACACTCAACGCACATACTCTGTAGAGAATACTGAAAAGTCAATGGAACGTCATATACATTATCGAAAAGTAAACGGATATAATATGATGGATGAAATACAGTAATTATAATATTCCAACGCACACCAAAGAGCTATCACGAATGAAAAGGCCGTCTTACACGAACACGATTGCGTTGCATTTGAGGTGAATCCGTCATCTGATTGCTATATACGTTTCTAACAACAGGACCTACTAGACCCTAAAACGTAATAAGGTTATACGTATGACGTAATGGAAAACACATCTATATCTCCTCTAAATTTGGTGATACAAAATACAAGATCGAACACTGTACCACGGGAAATATTATCTATGCGATTAAATAAACCATACCAAGAGTTAACCATGGGAATATACTCACCAGATCATAACTACTCGACGGTGAAAAGCAGATTGATTGAGACAGCTTTGGAAATGCAGTGTTTCAACTTATCATCCGAAACTCAGAGTGACAAGGCATAACCACAAAATTGATAAAGCCACCCTCAATACAAAAATCCAAGATAACTACGCTACACGCGCTGTTCATGATAGCTAATATGGAAGAAGGTAAAACTGCACTGAGTAAAAACCGACCGATTCACTTTCGAGCCCAGCATCATACAAAAAATCTCCTTAGTCTGTACCAACACAATCTACGTCTCTTAACCTTAGTATACAAAACACTAAATTCCATTCCAATCCACTAAGAATATAAGAAACAGAATCATAATAAAAAAACAACACCAATCACTTAAACGAAATAAACCAACATATGCAGAAAACTCAATACATAACCCAACTGTCGCCACACCAACAACCGATACCGAATTTCCATCAAATACAAACTATACAAACAAACCATAAGATGGTCTACACATGACAGAAATATATATAAAACGAGCCCTCTCAATACGAATTTACACCAATTAAGTTCACCGTGGGGGGGGTGGGGTTTGGGTTCTTTTAAGTTCATCTAGGAAAAGTGCTGTAGACTGTGATTCAAAGCTGTTGTTCTGTTGAGGAAAAATAGCTAGTGAATGTGTAGAGTTTCAAAAACATTATTAATTCATATACAATCGAGAAGCTGCAGAAAAACACTAGCTAAAGATATGTGGTAATGGAAATATTTACAGATCTTATCATAGTAACTGACTTTAAAAAAATCGAGAATGTATTGAAAAATGCCGTATAGTCGTGTTTGGTTCCTGATGGGTAATGAGTAAAGTAGCTTTATAATCCATCAATGAGTAACAGAGATGACCCTTTATACATTATCGGCCAGTGATGGAGTTGAATCATTAACTAATGCAAAGCTGAAAATTCTCAAATTTTTGAAAATCCCAAAAAAAATTTCCTGGGTAGACAAATCGTAATATTTTGCACTTAGTGCTACATTTTCAATAGAAATAAAATCACTACATAAATTAGATTGTGAACACTACGGATGTAGACAGTGTCTAGACGATATAGTGTCGAGGCTTCATTCACCGCGATGGTTGTATTCCATGAGTTGTAATGAATGGTAATCGTGAATTTTTATAATTCCATATGTTGTCTTTTTATTTTGTATATATATAAACACCAAAGATATAAAACGTGTAAGAAAATAAAAAAATTTGTAAAACTATTTGAACAAATAAAGGCTGATCGCTATGGTACGTTTCAAACACGACTGCCACAAAAGTCTTATTGCAAAACCATGCAGTAAACATTTATATGAGCCGTAAAAGAAGTGAATACCATATATTTACTAATGAGAAAAGAAAAATAAGAAGAAGGCATGATAGAGAAAGAATACTGATCCAGAGTTTATACATGTTACTATGATATCGAGATATACCAGGAAGATAAAGGTTATGATGATAAAGGAAGAAGAATAATAGAATTGATATTTACTGGTAAGCCAGATGATATGTGATGTATGTACCGATAAAGAAGGGGAGCAAGTATGTTCACATTGCGGCCTAAGAGCAAGAACATTTAAATGGCCGAAAAATGTCCAGGCTTAAAGGAAATTCATTGATTTTCTAATGGATTTTCAAGTAAAAAGACCTAATCAAAAGTAATTGTGAAACAGCACATATATGGTGGTAACAATTTGATCACCAGTTCGTATACGCTGCATTATTGACCCACCCAAGTTCAAAAATCTATCAGCAACAGTCCTATAAAAAGAGGCAATAAAATCATTTCAATGGTATCGAAATGGATATATAGTCTTCAGGAATACATTATTATTTACACACAATGTGCATTGAAAAGCTTGCCTTAATGCATTCCTGTACCTGTGAAAAGACAATTCCAAGGGTTTCTTTTCCCTAAATACATTTTTAAAATGATAAGGCCCCTTGAATTATAAAGGACTTATTCAAGATAAAGAATTTCTTCGAAATAGAAAAAAATGTCAACACAGATGAAAAGCATGCATTTGAAAGTACTATAATTTTATATAGGAAAAGAATACAATATTTTTGAGAATGTGAAATAGTAATTGTGTACAAGATGTTAATATACTAAGAAGATTTTTGAGAAGTTTAGGGGCAGCTTCCATAAAGAATTTGATATAGATTGTCTAGATATCAACACAACAATTTTTTTTTTTATGTTTTGGCACTTTATAAAATGTGTTTATGCGCCTGAGAAAAAAATTACTATCTAGGTCGAGAGCAAGCCTAAAAAACTTCACCTATGAAGCAATTCGTTGGCTGATGTATCAGGAAAAATTGAACATATAAACATAAGACACGCACGCAACGGTGGAGAGAAAGGGTTCAATAAATTAAGAACAAGTGCTTTTACCGCTGACTGGGTTGGATATCGCTGACGGTATCGAAAACTGTTTTCCTATACCATGGTTGTGCAGGCAAATGGACATAAGGCTGTATAAAGGAAAAGGTAACG
>JABUQX010035388.1:0-2500 GCA_015478945.1 Trachelipus rathkii
ATATTTCCTCCTGTTCAAAATATTCTTTCACTTTGAAGGCAGCCACATATAAACTTCCAATAGTTGGTTTGTTGTGGGTCGTCGGTCTTGTAGCAACTAAAGTATGACCCTTCCCAACATTCTTTTTGGGAAGGAGAAATACATAGTTGTCTCAATATTTCAAACTCTTTTAATACTTGATCTAACTACTCGAAAAGGTTTTCCATCTTTTACAACATGCCAAACTCAAACTTCCCTTTTTCCTAATATTATCGGCAAGTGAGTAGCTCTTGATGTTGAGGTATTCATATATTCTCTCCTAAACAAGTTTCGTAAGAGGTTTGAATGTTTTGAGGCGTTTTTGGAAGTATCCTTCACATCGTCCCCAGTTGCTTTCTCTGTTCACCAGGTGGTTCCACTCATCAAACTCCTTCTGGAAATGGGTGAATTCGGGAAGCTTTTAATCTTTTTATTTTACTTTTTTACGCTAACTGCATTCTCACCAATCCTTTCATGTCCGTCAAACTGTTGCATCTCTTTCCTTACATTATGCTTATTTTCAAGCAAGACACTGCTCTCTCCAACACTTCCAAGAATATACCCACATCCCTAAACGAGGCTCGGGTGACTCATCAATTTACAACAACCTCACACTTTCTTTGCTCAATTCTGTGACCCTCCAAACTTTAAGTATCTTATGTTCATGTCTTACATAGAATTTCTGCTTTCCCCAGATCCTATGGTTCCAAGCCACTTTCAAACTTTGTGCATGGTTGTTCATGTTGATATTGATTTAACACTGGTTGGATTCCATCGTGGGCGCTCTGCCTGTCTCCAGCCAAGGCGATTTGCATATATATATAAATAATAATATATATATCTATATATATATATATATGATATTTGTATATTTAGTACTATTTATATATTATATAGTATAGTATATATATAGTCATTATATATATATTATTATTATAATCTGTTGTAGTACTTTGTTGCAAAAAAAGCTTACACCTACACACACAGCCACCAGGCTTGGACAAATGTAATATATCAAATTTTCAGAAAGTTTCTAATAAAAGAAATTACATTAAATGAATACAATAAAATGTGGGGAAAACATGGAAAATTGGATTCCAATCATTTTTCAAATGAATATTTAAAGAAATGAGAAATAGAGGTTAATTCTGGGTCGAGAGCGAGCCATAAAAGAGAAAGAAAGATGAGAATGCTAGAAAGACAAGGCGCAACTAACTCGTTTGAAGGAGGTATGTAAATTAGATTGCTCAGGAGGGTATTGTTTGTTGATCTACGATAAAATAGGGATACATGTCTTTTAATAAAATTAGATTAAATGTGTCAGTGAGAGAGGGAGAGTGGATAATTGTAAGAACTTAGACTCCTCATTCAAAGAAGTTTATAGAGTGAAACTCACATATGGTATCATACTCCATCGAGGTGGTCAAACAGTCCCTATGAAAAGGTAAGGGTGATGTGAATATGTTCTTGTAACTGCTTAAGAACACAAATGTTTTAGAAGCTTGTTTTGTAATTATAGTCAGTGGTGACCTTCAAGAAATTTCATAAGAAAAAAATGCGTTAAGAATATTAAGTAAGGGATAAATTTCATTGTGTGCTTTAAGAAGAAGATGTTTGTAGTTTGTGTGTAAGAGTTTATGTCGAGCAGATAAGTGGGGAAATTTACTTTTTGATTCGTTGAAAACAATCATGTTTCTGTTTCCTCCGACTCAAATGTTAAATCAAGAGAGACATAAAAAGACACCTTTCAGCATGTACGTTTGTGATGGACCCTTTTCGGAAATAAAAGGAATAATATCAGCACGAACACACACACACACACGACACATATATATATATATATATATATATATTTTTATATATATATATATATTATATATATTATATATATATATATATATATATAATATATATTATATTTAGGGCTGGCCCAAAGCTTATAAGGGGGATTTTTTATTTTGTATTTTGACAATGCATACCCTTCCATTTTATTTCAGACTGTGAAAAAGCCTCGCACAAGAAATTTCAGAACGATTAAAACATATTTAGTGCTGCCGCCAGACGAATGAAATTGGCAACTTGGCAACTCGACCGCGTGGATATTGGTTGTTAGTTACGGTGAAGACACAGTGGTGACAGCACGTATTTGTGTTTGCTCTTGTAATATAACTTTGTAATCATGGCAGTTACTCGTGGAAAAAGTGAGTTATATCTCATTGGTCAATCGATCGACAATATTAGTGAAAACAAATTGCCTTCAATCGGAGATGTTTTGCAGCGTGTGTGTTTTCTTTCACATTGATAAAGAACACATTAATAGAACATGTAATTTTGTATCTGATGAAATTTGTTCCATTTGGAGCAAAGCAAATATTTCAACAAAAGCAAACCCGATAATGTTACAAAAATATTGAGCTTGCATGACAAGTACAGATCAATACAGAAATCCAAACACAAGCAGAATGCATCTCAAACAAAAAGT
>JABUQX010035388.1:7500-29527 GCA_015478945.1 Trachelipus rathkii
AAAAAAAAATCAAAAACTACAATAGCTACAGGGAAAAGTAATACATTTTTGGAATCCTGGTAAAATTTTAGTTAGGAAAATGTAAAAAAAAAAATATTGTTAATAATTATAGTAATATGAGTGGATTCCAAAAATGTATTTCTTTTCCCTGTAGCTATTGTAGTTTTTGAGATATTTGTTTTTTTTTTTTTACATTTTCCGCACTAAAATTTTGCCAGGATTCCAACAATGTATTCCTTTTCCTTGTAGCTATTGTAGTTTTTGAGATATGGATTGTGGCTCTTCTAGAGGCTGGCCTAATATATATATATATATATATATATATATATATATATATATATACATAATAAATATATATATATATATTATATATATATATATATATATATATATAATATATATATATAATAATATATATATATATTTTATATATATATATCATGACAATTGGTTTACGTCACCTAGACAAAATAATACAAATTGTCATCCATATATATATATATAAAATATATATATATATATATATATATATATATATATATATATATATATATATATATATATATATATATATATATATATATATATATATATATATATATATATATATATATATATAATATATAGATAGATAGATATATATAATATAATATATATTAATATATATATAAATTATAATATATATATAATGTCATATATATATTATTAGAATAGATAAATATATATATAATATATATAATATATATAGTATATATATATATATATATATAATATATATAATTCTACAATTTACAGTTCGACTCTGCTTTGACTCCGGCTCCGGTTCCGTTTGGGGAAAACTATTTTCACCTTATAAAAAAAAAATCTTAAATTTTTTTTTTCCAGTTCCGGCTTCCACTCCGGCGCTCTGGCTTAGGCTCCGTTTCCGGCTAAATTTCAAAATTGTTCAAGCTCCTACTTCTGGGAAAATTATTTTACCTTGCAAAGAAAAATATGAATAAAAATTTATACTCCGGCTCCCGGCTTCCGATTAAATTTAAAAATTGTTCCAGCTGCGTTTCCGGACAGAATTATTTCACTTGCAGAAAAATTTCTTTAAAAAAATAAACTCCGGCTCCGGATAAAGGTCCGGCTCCACCTCCGAGAAGTTCCGGTTCCACTTCAAAATTGTTCAACTTCGAGCGATTTCCACAATGCCAAATTTTTTTAAAAATGTATACTCCGGCTCCGGCTCCGGCTCCGGTTTCCCCTTCGGCTACGCTCCTATTACGGCTCGGCTACGGCTCCGGGCACTGACTCCGGTTTCATTTCAAAATTATTCTGCTTCGAATTTGGGCAGAATTATTTTCCCTTGCAAAAAAATGTCTTAAAATTTTTTTTAAATATCGGCTCTGACTCCGGCTCCTGCAACGGCTCAGACTCCATTTATATGATTGGGAAAGGACCTGAGTGAGCCTGGATTGGAGTTTGCGTAAAGAAAAAATTATGTTTTCTATAAAATGAAAATAAATAAAAAATTTGATCCTGGAAAGTCAACTTGTAATTTCGAAACTGGAAATTCAATTTTATAGTTCGACACTTCTTTAAATAAATTCCTCTATCTAAAAATCCTTTCAGAATTAAAAAAAAAATTACACCATGATGTAGAGGAGGGATTTTTAAAATAAATGAATAATAAAAAAAAAAAGTGATAATTTTTTGTTCTTACTCCAAGAAAGTTAGTGTTCAACAAGTACTGACTCCCCTTAATTGCTTAACCAGAGTTAGGTATATTTAATTTCTCAATATTTAGTAGAATTTCTTATATATAATATATATATATATATATATAATTATATATATATATATATATATATATATTTATATATATTTATATAGTATATATAATAATATATATATATATATATATATAAATATATGAGGGGGCGAAAAATAAAACATTAAAAAAAAAACACCAAATTCCCAGTCTACGCAAAAAGTTCTCAGTGAGCGCAGAACGTGGGCCATAAAGGAACGAAAGAAGAATTCAAGTTGGAAAAAGAGAAGAAAGCAAGTAGTCTCACGGAAGAGAAGTAGCTGGAAAGAAAGAGCCACCACAACGAACAAGTCTGGGGTTCACAATACTCACGCAAGAAATCGTGCGAGAAGCAAGGCACCCCTTTGTGCTACGAAAAGGGCGACGCAAGGGTGGAGGAATGCGAGAGGTCAACTCCAAAGAGCATCTGCCGCCGTAGTACCTATAGAAAAGGGATAGAGCGCCAACGTACGTCGCAGAGATCGAGGGTCAAGAGAGAGTTTGAAAGTAGGGTACAGTTTATTAGTCTCTTAGCTTAGACTCAACCCTATCCAATAGAAGGGTGAAGCCGGAGCCCCCCAAATGTGAGAACAGTACTCCATACAAGTAGCTGTTGGGCAGAGGAAAATAATTCCGCGCAACCCTGAACAGAACTCACCAGCTTCTTTGAGGCAGCCTTAGCAACCGTTGAAATATGAAGTTTCCAAGATAATTTGTTGTTTATGTTAAGACCAAAGATATGTTTATGCTATTCACAGGAGAGACGTTAGGGCCGTCGAAGAAAATAGGAAAAGTTTGGGAGGTCTGTTGAGAGGGAGATGTGGAGAATGTTGAGTTTTTAAAGAGTGTTGTATTTTACAAGGTGCGGTGACGCCGCACCGGGAAATCCATTCAGATCGGCAAGAAATAGAATTCGGAAAGCTGAAGACGAGAAACGGCAACTCTAGAAGCAAAGAGGAGCCAAGATTTGAAATGAGTCGAAGAATGGAGAGTTGAGTCTTTTCGGCATAAGAGTGAACAGAGGTGGAAGTACAGCTGAGGAGAACGTTGATGAAAAGTAGGAATAAAGTTGGAGATAAAAAAGAACCTTGCGGAACACCACAAGTCCACAGTTAACAAGAAAGGAGGAAGAGGACGCTCCATCAACAACTGCTGATAATGGAGCGATCAGAGAGAAAACTAGAACAAGAGTAAGCAAAAAGAAGGAGGAAACCCAAGGAAGGGAGTCTTTAGAGAGCAGTGAAAGCCGTGCCTGTCCAGCGCCACCAACGCAAGATCCCCATCAATCCCTAAGGCAGAAGACCATAAATCAGTTAGATAGGAAGTATGTCACCAGTTGACCTCAGAACGACGAAAGCCCATACTGGTGATCTGAGAAGAAGGGAATGAGGCTCCCAGAATGATCCAGGAAATGAGAGTAAAGAAGAGTTTCAAAGATTTAGATAGAATACAGGTGAGAGCTATAGGGCAATAGTTAGAAGGATCAGAGCGGCTCCTTTTTTAGAAGATCGGTTGGACATAATTGCGCGCTCCAGCAATTGATGGAAAAGAATAGTATTAAGACATAGAAGGTAGAGAGTTGAACGAGGACAGGCGTCAGCTCGGAAGCACACTCCCACAAAACACGGGGAGGAATGCCAGCCACTAGCCTTCCTGACGTTTATAGAACTCAGGATCCCATGCACACGATAAATGTGTAATTAACAGGTAAAGACATGGAAAACCTGAGAGGAGAAGGAGTAAGGAGGAGAGATCCACAGAATCGTCCCAGGGTACAATTAGATGAAAAAAGGAGGCCGGAGAGATTGGCCTTTTCAGAAGGAGAAGTTAGCAACAGAACCGTCAGAGCGAAGAAGGGAGGAAGGCAATTTACAAGTTGTTAGAAGAGGTTTTTGGCAAGGGCCAGAAATTTTTATCAGTAGGAGAACAAAGCAGGTTGTCGCACTTTCCTTTAGTGAAAGTGCGCTTAGCCTGAACGAATAATATCCCTGCAACGATCCCGAGCAGAATGAAAATTAGGAAGAGTGAAAGGAGAACGAGAGTTTTTTCCATGCCCGATACGCATTGTCTCTCTCCTGAATGGCGCGAGAACAAGCCCACGAGCCATGGATTTGGGGAGAGAAAGATTTAGTTGAAGATGGTAATGAACCTGCTCATCCCTCAACGATTAACGGCCCCCACCTTTTCAGCGGCGACCGAAGCATCCCCACCAGTCATAGGCAGGATTCATTCCCAGAGTATTTTTGCCAATAACAAACCAAAGCACTGCCCCCTGCCAATTAAAGCCTATTAAAGTCCAGAAATTAACTTTAGGGCATGGAGGAACTGCTTGGAGAAAAGTATTATAGTTAAGAGCTTAAGATTGTGGTCAGAGTTACCAAATAGGAGGAGAAAATGTGTAATTTTATAACGAAAGGAAGTAAGTGGTGAAACATAAGTCAGCGTATTCAAGAATTGGTAGGACGATCTGGAATATGTGTAGGTTTTCCTTAATTTAAACTGTTCGCAGATCGTTGAGAAATGCTGAATGTTTGGCCCTCTCCCCACCTGCAATCAGTTGTGAGAGGAAGCCAACGCACTCGGGTGTGGTGTACGTTGAAATCCCTTAAATAGAAGACCTCAGCAATTGGATGGGAAGAAGTAACAGTCCCTATATGAGAAGTAGTTTAGAAAGTCCAAAAGAACGTGAAAAATCTGTTCCCATTAGGGGGCAGTAGCAGAAACAACAAGATATATGATAGTAGTAGGGAGAAAGATTTTTTAGCCACAGAACGATCGAGTTAGGAATTCAAGTATCTCGAGACGTGTTTACAGGAATGTTTAATGTTATATAGGTCACAGACTCCACCATTTAAGTCGAAATTATAGAAAAAGTTATAGGTAGAAGATATTAAGTTTATTTGAAAATGAATCCCTGGCAGCTGGGTCTCAGACAGTAATAAAATGTTAAGCTTGAAAGAGTTAGTAGAGGTGATATTCCAACAGATTTCATATTGCACGAAGGCCACGGCTGTGGGCAAAGTCAACTGAAAAGCCCCCGCCTGCGCCCACCCCCACATCCACTTTCCACCAGTCATTTAATCAGCCAGTAGCACAAAACAAACACACTCAAACTCTTGTACACAATACAATCGAAAGTCATACAATATAATAAACTAATATGTGAGAGTTACACATTAAAACCTTAAAATGCTTTATTATATAAAATATTATTTAATAAAGAACAAGTAAAAAAAAAAAACATATACAATGAATTAAATATAAACAAAATTAAAGGAAAAAAATAAATAAATAAATACAATAATCTAAAACTTAGCTTAAAATCCTAAAACGGCGAGAGACACACTGGCAACTTCGACACTTGCAGACATTAAACTATCAAACACTAAAAACACTTTACTAATAAATAAAAATTAAAAACACACAAAAAAGCAAAGAGCAACACAACAAAACCAAAGACATTTAATTAAAATTAGGCTTGATTAAAAGAAAAACTCAAAAACATCAAAAAACTGAATTGGCAAAATTAAAACACTCGGAAGCACTATCTCACACGTCTACACAGAACAAGCGTCAACTATCAACTATATATAATATATAGTATATATATATTTATATATTATATATATATATTATATATATATATATATAATATATATATATATATAGTATATATATATAACATATAAATATATTTATATATATATATATAGGTATGCATCCCGAAGAGTTCAGGCTGTAACTAAAAAACTATAACAGGTACGCGAAAATAAATATCATTTTATTTAATCAGGAGACATTTTACCGCAGAAATTTAAAAAAAATAAACGCTTTTTAAAAAAATTAAAATTGTTAAAAATGTTGAAAAAATTAACAGTTTTTTGAAAAATTAGAAGCTGCCGCTTACTCCGAGTGAGCACGCAAAGGTGCCAATGTTGATTTTTTTTTAAAACTAACGAAATACCACGGTAACAAGAACGATGGATGAGTCGGGTTTCTCGGCGCTACCGGGGGAGCGACGAGGGGGGACTTGTCCCCCCTTCTGTCCCTCCGTCGGCTCGAACCCGCTAAAAAAGGATATAAAAAGAAAAAATACATTTCTTCCAAAGCGTAATAAAAAAAATGTATTGGCAAACCTTTTCCTCTCGGAGAAGTAAATGCAGGTTTCTAAGGTCAATCAATAGCGTACAATGCCAGGTGTAAGATTTTAATAATATTTAAGGTGTTATAAATAAATATTAGATAAAGATAAATTTTTTTTTTAAGTTTCTTCGATGAAATTCCTTGCTGAAATCAAAATGTTATTTAATTTTCCTGTAGATGTATAGTTTTCCTAGTTATATGCCTGAACTCTTCGGGATGCTGGCCATTATATATATTAATATATATATATATATATTATATATATAATATATTAATTAAGTAATATATATATATATATAATATAAATATATATTATTATATATATATATATATATATATATATATATATATTATATAATATATATATATATATATATATATATACATATAATATATATATATATATATATATATATATATATATATAATATTATAATATATATATAATATATATATATATATATATATATATATATATATATATATATAATTATATATAAATATATATATATATATATATATATATATATATATATATATATATGAGTGTCCTTATCGATAAAAGTGAAAAAAAAATCTGATTTTTATGAGTGCCGGCTTATTATTTTGTTCATAAGTATCTCAATGTTATGTTCTAATTTTAGGTTCAGTGCCTAGGTAATTCATAACGTCGCGTTGTGGTCCTAAAAATATAATGGAAGTTACTAAAAATATTACATATGCTTCACAGCCACTTAACCCAAAGAAATCTTCACGGACCACAAATGTTTCCTCATTTCTATTAATATAATACTCTTAATTGCTTTAATTAATTATTATTTTTATTATTATTAAAAATTAAATTTAAGAGATCAAAATATTTTGATGTCTTAAATAATTTCGGGGGTTTAAACCTCCTGAAACCCTCACTGTCAAGGCCTTGTTATAATATATATATTATATATATAATATATATATATATATATATATATATATATTATATATATATATAGTATATATATATATATATATAATATTTTATATATATTCTATAAATATATATATATATTAGATATTATATATATAATATATATATATATATATATAATCATTTAACCACTCCATTTGTACTAAAGCCACGTAAGTGCTTGCTATGATCGTCGAGAATCAACTGAGGCCACCGTAGGCCAAAATTGGCACGTTGACACTACACTTGACAGGTGGCTTCCTTTTTATCCGAACCGACAGTCGTCGACTCGGGTTTGGCATGCAATAATTGCGTGCAAGATTTTTTCAGCTGGATATGCCAACAAACACGTTCACGTTACTAATGGCGTTGCCACTTGGCCTTGCCAGGTGGCATAAATCGGCATAGTGTGAACGCGCCCTAAACGTACAACATCTGTGATTGTTTGTCAAAGAAATACAAAATGACTTTCATAAGCTTACTAAGGGAAATAAATAAACAATGTTTATATCTGAATCTATAATATTGCTTTCAATACTGGGATATATGAATCAAAATGTGTCATTGATAAACACTCATTACAGAATAACGATTCAATGACGAACATGTGAGAAAGGCAAAAGAAAACAAAGGAAGTGTTCAAATTGAGTTAAAAATCAATTTATTTATAAAGGACTGACTTGGTTTTTAGTTTATTTCACAGTAGTGTAAGAGCCTATAAAGAAATAAAGAGGAACTTCCATGTAATGTTTCCACCTATTTTCCACCTAATGTGTTATAACATTTTACAATCTTTAGATGTGAGATTGAAATATTATATTATACTATATATTATATTATATATATATATTATATATTTATATATATATATATTACTATAATAGTATTTATTATTATATATATTCTATATTTATATTTATATATATATATATTAGTATATATATATTATATTATATATATATGTATATAATATTTATTATATAATTTTATATATTATTATATATGTATATATATATATAATAATATATATTATTTATATATATATATTATATATATTATATTATCTTATATATACAGAGGTGGGCACTTCGCTCTTTAAGTCGCTAGTCCGCTAGTCGCTCGAGGACTACCAGAATATGGTTTGCGGACTAGCGCGAGTCGTCAGGAATTAGGACTTGCACGTGCGGATCACAAAAAGTTTCCGCTCTTTTGTTCGCGCACCTTTTTAAAAAATGAAAATGAGTTTACTTATTAAGAATTCTTCTTGATATATAAAGAAATATAATTTTTATTTTAAGTTTTATAACTAATTATACTTTTAGTCCTAAGACTTATTGTTTTTTAATAATTTAAACTGCAAAAATAATTTCAACCTCCTTAAAAGGTACCATTATAATAAATAACATTTAAATTGATTTTATATGCTGAATGGCTACATTTATAGCTTTATTTTTATTATTATTATTGATAATAACCATATATATATTAATCAGTTCTGTGTAAAACCAAATAAATAATATATATATATATAGTATATATTTATATATTATATATATATATATATAAATTATATATATTATATATATAATATAGGTATATATATATATATAATATATCTATATATTATATTTGGGTTTTACACAGAACTGATACAATATATCTATCTATATATATATTATATTATATATATAATTTATCTATATATATTTATATTATATATATATATATATACTATATATATACTAGCTCGAGCTGACTACGTGCATTAGCATCGACTCTGTTGCAGGAGTCGAGGCTTCATTGATTCTACTAAGTCTTGGAGAATACATCTTCTTATGGGTGGGACAGGGTGGTCAAAATATTTCCGAAGGGAGGCAGAATGATTTTAGGTGAGGACCTTAAATTAGGAATGGACTGCTGGAAGTGAAACTAACACCAAGCACTCCTCTCACTCAAGGACATCTTTCCCTTTCAGCATAGGCCGAATTTGTTGAACTTGTTCATAAATATAACACCTCTCCCGTTCTGCGGCCTGCTAGAGCGAATATTTAGTATTGGTGGGGATAATTTAAGGGCAAGAGGTCAGCCTTAACTGCTTTTTAATTTTGAGGCACCTAATCTTTTTTGAAGAGGTAATCTGCTCTCTTGCTTCTTTGACAGACGACATTAGCGAGAAGTGGAAAATCTTGAGATCATGTATATTCATTAATTTTTTCATATAATTTTTCATAAATAATATTTGATGTAATGATATAAATATTTATATTTAATATTAAGATTTTTTAAAAAGACACATGTAAATAGCGGGACGTGCGGCCGTGCGTAGCGTACGGTTTGATCGGTCTGAAAAGTGCGCAGGGACGCCTAGCGGACTACGTTTTCTCGAGGTGCGGAGGTGCGCTATCGGACTACCCCTAATGAGCGGGGTGCCACCTCATGCTATATATATATATCTATATTTATATATATTATATTAATTCTATATTATATATATATATTATATATATATTGTTCGATATTCATATATATATTATATATATATATATAAAATATTTATCAGGGTTAGTAAAAACCAGTCCATTTGGTGTTTTGGGATTTTATTGGACTTTTTTTTTATCATTGTGTTTAATTTGACCTTTTTTTTTTTTTTTGTTTTTAAATATATATCTTGAAATCCATAAAACTTTAATAACAAAAAAATTTACCTAACTAGTTTTATGCATCATTTTCAACTCTTTGGGCACCTTATATGTGCTGCGAATTATATTTCCAACTAAGGGTCTACCCAGTTTTTCTGGTCTTAGAAAATTAATTAGGTTTGGCTAAATCAATGACCTTAGAACTTTATTTTGTTTATTACCCAAAATATATAGCTATAAGTACAAAGATATTAATTACCCTTAGCTTTGAAATAGAGTGGAACACAATCATTGTTTTTAAGATTATATCATATGGAAAACAAATTTCTTAAATTCTGAGTACTAAATCTAAAAACATAAGAAATCAAATTCAAAATTGTTCACATGTTCAAATTAAATTGAGACTCACAAGTCCCCCCCCATCACAAGAAAATGAAAAAACAAAAAAGGTTAAAAATCCTTTTATAAAAATCTTTCCCCCAGAGTAAAAAAATAAAACACAATTGGTTAATGAACAAAATTTAAAAAAAAACTGCCTTAAATATGAAATAACAACATGAAATTACTAATCATATTAAGAAACAAAATAATTTTATTGAATGGATTTTCACTTCAGGTTTTGAAGAAATTGTTTTCATTTTTGATACAACATCAAAATTAAGGATTTTTCATTTCTTAAAATTTCTTTCTTTTTTACAAAGAAAAGGTTTTGAAAATAGCATAGGTATTGATGCATTTTCTCTTTTGCAATTTGAAAAATTGCAGCTCACGGTATTTGAGAGGGAGAGATTCTGATCCGAAATAGGCCTAGATTATTTTAGTTCATAAGAAGATAGATTCCACAAAAGGAGATTCTAAATCGAAATGAATCCAGACCCCTACGGTTCAAAGGAAGAAATCAACGATATTTCAAATAGAGTTTCTGAACAGAATTGGATCTAGATCCCTATGGCTAAAAAAAAAAGATCTCGCAATATTTGAAAGGAAGAATTAACCGAAGTATATCGAGACGGCCATCTTGTTTCATTATATTTGTCAAATGCTGAAATCTTTTCTCTGCCCAAAATGCAACTGATAATCCCATAAACATGTCAAAAGCTATATGATTATTTTTGTTCTGTCTTTTAAAGTATTAGATAAATTTTGAATTTGCTTATATAGGCACAGTAATAAAGTTTTTGGCAGAGACTCGAACGCCATCTCTGTTCATATATTTAGACACAAATTACTTAATGCTGCTTATAAGAATAAGGAGTTAAGGAATAAGATATATAATAATTTCAAAGGGGGGGACTGTGTATTTTTATTGTAACAGTTCATTACTGTCCTGCAAGCTGAGGTTTAACTTAGATGATCTAAATATATTGTGATGCATAGAATAAACTGAGACGAAACCAAGGAGCTGAAAAAGCTCTGAGGCGCATCAAAGTATACAAAAAATTATGATTTGAACTTTAACTTGCCTTCTTATTAGTTGTTATCCAATAATAAAAAAGATTAATTATTATTGTCTTATTGTAATGGAATAAATGTTTTCATATTTTTAATTTCATTTTGCTTGATATAGAGATTCATATGTAATTATGATTTAGCACATTTAAGAATCAGATCTTATCTTGCAACTCCAAGTGCAGAATCATTATCGTAGTAGTAAATCGTAACTTATATACCGTATAATACAGTGTATATTTATTAAATTCTACAATTAATCTGATTTGTTCTCAAAATTACAAAAATATAGCAAGATTTAACAGGTCTGATTTAATAGGTAGTTTGGGTGGTTTTATTTATTATTATTTTGTTTTTATTTAAAATCACATAATACTTTTTTATACTATATAAATATTATATATCTCTATATATCATATATATATATATTATATATATATATATATTATATATATTCTATATATATATATTATATTATCTATATATCATATTATATATATATATATATGATATATTTGGTATTGAGAACAAAGTTGTTTTCAGTGTCTTAGTTTTAAACTAAGTTCTTCCATCATTATACTCCACATAAACTTGCACACATTTTTAATATATTCTTCAAAAACACAAAACAAACCTTCGACTCTCCTTAATATTTTTTATGTTAATATTTAAAATAACTTAACTGGAGGGATCACATTACTTCTTTTTCTATACAGGCTTCTAAGAAATTGAGTTTTCTGAGGTTCCTTCAGAATCCCCAGTTGCTTGCCCTCTACAGGGGTGTCGGTAGACCCTGTATGAAGTATGCTTCACACATGTAGGGTGGCTCCACACACACAACTCTTCTTGAAAAATGGAGTTAGGGTTTCGTCATATTAACTCTACTGTTCTCACTAATTCTCTCCAGTTTCCTCTAACCCGAAGAATTATTGAGCCAATCTCTTTATTTTATCGCTATAACAATGGACATCGCTCTTCTGAACTTTTCAGTCCCACACTTTCTAAAATGAGAAGGGTTCATGCCACAAGAATTTCTACACAGCATCATCTTTTCTATCCACCTCTTTGACCCCAGACTTAAGCGCGATGCTCATCTTACACGTACTAAACTGTTAAGGTCTGGAACAAGCTCCCTTTATCTATTTTCCCAACTACCTTTGACTTACACACTTTCCAACGTAGTGTATTGGGGCATGTCGGCATTTAGAATGGGTCTGCATCGGGAACATCCTCCAGATAGATCCATTGGAATTAGGGATAACCCTAGCTGGTCTTTGCTTTGTACAACTCTGGACAGTTGTAAACTCTATGCGCTCTAGAAACACAATCTTCTGGAGAAGCTTTAGGAAAACGATTTCTTAGTCAATGGAAGAAAATGGCTAGTTCCATGACAAGTTTCAACATTACAAGAGGAATAGCTCGGCAACCATAGCCCTGAAATTGTTTTCTAAAGTGTATTAGCATAAAGAGTTTATAGGCAGAAGAAAGAAGAATGTTGGTCTAATGACAGGGCGAAAGCCTAACTGGGTAATAATAATAATAATAATATCAATAATAATAATCAAAATAAATACTAATATAATAATAATCATAATAATTAATCTTAATATATCTAATAGTATTATATATATATATATATATATATTATTTTATATATATACTATATATATATATTATATATATATATCTTATATATATATTATATATATATATATTTATATCTATATATATTCTATATATTATTTATATTATATATTAATACTATACTTATATATATAATATATATCTTATATATCTTATATATTTATATTATATTATTTAATATATATATATATACTATATTATACGGGAGAGAACCTGAGCTGGTGGTAAAGAGAGCATGCCTTTCTTCATTTTAGGGAGTGTAAAACGTCGGACATTTTGCAGTTTCTTCTTTACGGCTTCTTAAGGATATTCTATAAACTTCATCATGTGACCTAATAAGTCATCATATATATTATATATATATATATATGCTATAATATTTATTAAATATATATTCTTATAATATATATATTACTTATATCTATACACTATATATTATATATATATTATATATTACTATTATATACTATATAACTTATATAATATATATCTATATATTATATATATAATTTTTATATATATATTATATTATATATATATAGTATTATATATATCTATATATTATATAATATACTATTATATATATATAGTATATATCTTATAGTATATATATATTATATATATATAGTTTATATATATATATATTATATATATATATATAGTGGCGGCTTTTGGAGTTTTGGGGTAGGTCAGAAAGTAGGCAACGCTACTTGCTTAGTGACGCCCAAAAAAATATTAACGTCGCAATAATATAATCTATATTTATATATATATTATATATATATTATATAATATATATATATAATATATTATATTATATATATATATATATCATATTATATATATATATTATAATTATATAAGATGTTTCTTTCCGAATTAGGCCTAGCTTTAATGCCCGTCATCAATTTTTATCGATCCTTTTTTATAGTTAGCGATCGTGGAAATATGTTATTCTCGACGTCAAAAAATCGCTTCTTTTCTCTGAGGCTAGGCAACTGTGGATGTGCTGAACGAGTCGTTCAACAGTCTTTGTTTTTTTTCAAATAATCCCGCTTTAAATTGCCTTTAGCAAGATATTATATAATTATTTTATTACATAATTATAATAATTAACTATTAATATTTTATGCTAACTTGATATCTTATACCGAAATATTTAATACGTAATTGCACTTAAAAATATTGACTCAAAATCAGTCTAAGAAACCGCGTTGAGTCAAGACTCTTCCTGGGCGAATTGTCATGCCTCGGCCGACCAGCATTAGCTCCGTTTTCAATATTAATAATGTGAGTGATTTTTGTGGGGGCGTTTTACTTATTAATTAATACGATTTCATATTATTTATTATATTAATTTATTACTGATTTTTGTGTGTTTTTAATAATATTTGTAATAAAATTGAGCTGTTAGTTTATAAATACTGGGATATTGGAATCGTATTCGATTTAAGCTTCTTTAATGACTAAATCTTTTTCGAGTGTTATGGGCCCATCTGTAATTCAAATGTTAGAATTTGTGGAACCATTCATTCTCTACATTACCTTGTCGCACAAATGTAAGTAATATATTATAATATATATATAATATATTATATTCTATATATTATAGATATATATCAATTTGTATATTATATATTATATATATATATATATAATTCCTATAAGTAATATATTATATATATATATTTATTATATATAATTATTATTATATAGTATATATTATACTTATATATTATTATTATATATATATATAACTATTATATATATATATATATTATTGTTTTGCCTACTCAGACTTTTTTTATTATGTATCTATGATATCTATTATTATATATTATATATATTTATATTATATATACTTAAAGCAATTATCTTATATATAGTTATAATTATATTTAATCCGAACAAGAGTAGTTCATTGCCTTACTGATCCTTATTTTTTAAATGTTCTGGTGCAATAAATGGGCTTAAGCTTGTTGTTGGAATCTCCTGTACTATTATCTATATATATCGTTATATATCATAAGTTTATAGTATAATAATATATATATATTATTATATATAGTTATATATATATATAATTAATATATATATATATAATATTGGCTATATTAATAACGTATTAATTCTATAATTGGTAAACACTATTATATAATTTGAATGTGACCATTCCTTCTCAAGCTTTGAAACCATCTACAGTCAATTCGTGGATTATTATAGACGTAGTGTCATAATGTAGACGAGTAATTTCTTATTGAGGTGTTCGCTCAGTTGCATGACATACTCTAAGAATTAAAAGATTGTTGAACAGGTTGAATGATGCACCATTCCAATGGGAGACAAAGATGACTTGTTATTGACAGACATGGGCAAAAATATTTAACAAGGTATTACACAAACTCAAAATCCAAAAATATCGGAAACTATATGAGGAAGAATGTCATGAGCATATACTGTATATCTTTTTTAAGCATTATGGTCTAACAGAAAAGAAATCACATATCTAAAAGACATTTCGATACTAGGCATAAATAAATTGGAAGGTAGTGGAAGTTAAAATAGTCTAAAGTGAGTTCAAGGGCAAAGATTAAAGAGAAGAATTTAAAACTTATTAAAAAGATGTTGAAAAAGTAGATCTGGAAGGGATTTACTCCCAAATTTCCAAGAAAAAAATTAAAAACCAAGAAGATAATTTGGTAGCTGGATCGACAAAAGATAGATTCAATACAATTTCGGAATAAAATATTAGTATGAAAACTGGGCATTCAAAGCAAGACGATTGCTATTCTTGAAAATGGCGACCCTGTGTTGAACAGATCGAAAGCTGTCATAAGTAAACTAGGATATAACTTTTAATGGAAGTCTAAGAAAATATTGTAGGCGACTATGCGAGAAAGAATCCCCACATATACACGAAGGTTCATTTTGTCAAAGTGATAAACTATGCAAGAAAAGTCAAAGAAATGACAGGCAAAAATCAGCAAGAAGTATCACATGCGTCTCCGTAGGAGATAACTACCAATATATATACTATATATATCATATATATATATATATATATATATATATTCTTTATATACTATATATATATATATATATATATATATATATATATATATATATATATATATAAGAGAGCTTGTCACATGCTCCATGCCTGTAACATAGCATATATGCACATATATACTATATATATATATATACAGCCTTTCACTACAACCATAACAACAACAACAACAGCATATATATATTCTTCTCATACTATATCATATGCAGGAGAGAGGAGGAGAAATTATCAGTATGTTTCTATTATGTATATATGTATATATAATAATAGCAATAATAACAATAATATATAATATAATATATATATATATATATATATATATATATATATATGTATATACTATATATATATATAACATATATAACAATATATATATATAAAACGGAGCGAGGATGATGATTGATTTTGGAAGTTGTGTAATCAAGCGTTTATAGAGGGTATAGTTCCGAAAGGTTGGAGGGAGAGCATTAATAATACATTTATATAAAGGGTAGAGAATAAGAGCTATATAGTGAGTCAGTTTTAAGCAGTGTTGTAGGTGGGACCGACCAGGGTGGGAATTTGCCAGGGCCGGGGCCGAGGCCAGGGCCAGGGCAGGAGCCGGGGTTAGCTAAAATTAGAAATGTAAGTCAAAACCACTGAAAGTCAAAACTTAGTATGAAAATTAAATATAATTTCAATTAATTAATAATTTAAATTATAAAGGAACACATTTAATTAATTCAATTAAATAAATATTTTCGAAAGAAATTTATAGAAAATATTGATTTTCAAGAAGAATAAGTTGTATTAAAAATTATATATATATATATATATATATATATATATATATATATATATATATATATATATATATATATATATATATATATATATATATATATATATATATATATATATATATATATATATATAAATAATATTCATTTATTTATATATAATATATATATATATATATAAACTACTTTGTCGTAGTGATATATTTACTTTAGAGAGGAAGCCCTTGGATTCTTTTTTAGTATTATGCTTTACTGTCACTTCATTTTATTACTAAATGTACACAAATTAAAAACATTGTTAAAGACACTTTTTTTTAATAAAATAAATTTTAAAAAGGAAAGCTAATTTTCGTCCCGACACGCGAGACCTCTTCAGGCTAAGGGACTGGATTTCTTTCTTGATCCCATCCTCAGGCCGAAAGTTTGTTTGTAATATTTGCCATTAAAATGAAAGAAGTTATATGTTGTAATGAGAGATTGGCCTTCCCGTTTCATTTATTAAAACAGCTCATTAATCTCTCATTACAACATAACATCTTTCATTTTAATGGCAAATATTACAAAAAAACTTTCGGCCTGAGTATGGGATCCCCACTGTCTCCCATACTCAGTAACATATATATGGAACTAACAGAATTTTATCATATTTTACCCAACCCTTTATTAAACAATAGTTTATGGATTAGATATGTAGATGACATTTTTGTCTCCCTCCCTCACAACACCAACCCTAATGATGTCTAAACTATATTATTTCTATTAAATCTTCAGTAATTTAATTACTTAAGTAAAGTATGACACCAACAACTCTATCCTTCACCGATACCTTAATCATAGACTAACAATCACTTGCAATTTACTATATCTGTACCAAAACCAGCATTCGCGCAAACTACATATACACATTGGCTATCTAATCATTCCCCAAACAAAAAATTAGCTGTTCTGTCATCTCTATTTCTCCGTGCTTTTCGTATATGCTCTCCCTCTTCTAGCACAAGAAACTAAATACATCCGCAATACTTTCAAATCACTTTACTATTCTGAGTTTTCATCACAAAAGCAATTAACAAAGCAAAAATGAGGTACTATAACACCTTTCCCCAAAAATAGCAACACCTCCTTTTTACCAATTCCTCAAAATTACCATTATATTCGTTCAAACAAATATTACCAAAAAATTACCCTCTTTCCATCAAATAACATCACCCTTAAAAACATTCTCAAAACCCCAAAAAAAAAAAAAATCTCCCCCAAAGCTGTATACATCACATCCCCTGCACAATAAAGCATATATAGGTGAAACCATAGATTTGCAAAGAAAGAAAAAATCATTAGATATTGACCTGCACAAGGACAGCATAAATTCAGCTTCAACAAGTCATAGGCGTAACACAGACCCACTCTATCAATATCAACAATATAAAGATGATCAGAAATATCAATCACACTAACCATCACAAAATCATGGAATCCTTTTTGCATTTATAATAGTAACAACTACAATAAACATCCCGGTGAAGGTTAAGAAAGATTTTATACAAAATGAATATCTGAAAACATCAATATTTCTAACACTTACCATGAAAAATAGCAGACAATTGAGAACACTTACTTGAGACTGATGAAGATCAAGAGAATCCAGTTCCTTGGCCTGAAGATTGAGCGTATGGCAAATTAACTCTTTATTTATTTAATTAAATTATCTTAACAATGTTTAAAATTTGTTACTGTTAATGAAATACATATAAGCCAAAACAGCTCATTAAAAAAGAATCCAAGGGCTTCCTCTCTAAAGTATATATATATATATATATATATATATTTTATATATATACACATATATATATATATATATACTATATATTCCCTATATATATATATATATATATATATATATATATATATATATATATATATATATATATATATATATATATATATATATATATATATATAATTTTATTAGAAATATATATATGTATATATATATATATATATATTATATATATATATATATATATATATATATATATATATATATATATCTATACTTATACTTTCTTCTACTATATTTTATATATGCTATATATATATATATATATTAATTCAATTAAATAAATAATTTTGAAAAGAGATTTCGGAAAATATTTGATTTTCTTGAAGATATTTACTTTAAATAAATAAATACATTAATATTTTAACAATTATATTTATTTCCTTTTCCGAATTCGTTTGATATATCAAATTTCAATTTCGAATATTTTTATGTTAAAAACTCGGAAAAATTATAATTTGGCCTCAATTTTAGTTTGAAATCATAGTAAATACAAAAAAAAATTGATTATATTTAGGTATGTTTATATATTTTGCATCAATTTATAACAAAGGAGTAATGGAATTAAAATATACTTTTTTATTTTGTTTGACAATCTCTATTATTTAATGTCATTCAGTTAACTTGGTGAAAACCCCAGTTTTCTAATTTTTAGCCAGGGCCGGGGTCACTAAAATGGCCGGGGTTGGCCGGGGCCGGGGCCCCGGTCGGTTCGTTGTAGGGAAGATATATACTGGTATTTTGGTCGAAAGAGTGCGTCGAATGACTGAAGGACTGATTGGTGGAGAACATGGTGCGTTTAGGAGTGGTAGAGGATGTGTGGATCAAATCTTTACATTGAAACAGATGATTGAGAAAATGAGGGAAGAAGAATAAAGTGTATTTAGGTTTTATGGATTTGCAACAAACATATGATAGGATTAATAGGGAGACTCTGGGATTCTTGTGATGATATAGGTGTTGGTGGTAGGCTTCTGAGGAATCAAAGTTTGTATGACGGTAGTGAAGCGTGTGTAATAATAAATGGTGACAGAATGTGATTGGTTTAATATTAATGACGGGTAAGGCAGGGATGTGTTGTCTCCTTGGTTGTTCAATTTGCTGTGGATGGGGTTCTGAAGAATTAGAGGTAGGGGGGGTGGTAGTAGATGGTGTTAGAACTCCATGGAGATCGGGAAGTGGGAGATATACTATCATTATAATTACGGATGATTTGGACTTTTGTATTAATCTAAGAGAGTTGAGAGAACCAGTGAAAGTGTCTGGTGTGTAAAAGAGTTAAAAGTGGCTTAATGATAAAAGCTACTGAGTTATGGTTGAGGAACAGCAGTCCCATGGGGTTATGTTAAAGATGGTGAAGAAGCTGGGTCTGAAGTGTCTAGAGTTTAATATTTGGGGTATATGTTGGAGGAACGGATGATTCAAAGTGTAGTAGGAAAGTTAGATGCGGGGAAGGTGGCGGGTGCAATTAAATCGTTGGTGGATGTAAAAGGACTAAGTCTCGAGTCGCTAGGGTCTTACATGAGGTATGTTGTTACCTGTGCTGATGTATAGTAGAGACATAACACTGGAATGGAAGGAATAAATCTAGAATATTGTGTATTCCGATGGACAATCTAGAGGCTTGTTGGGTGTGAGAAAATTGATAAAATGAGGAATAAACGTATTAGAGAGTCGTCACAATTGTGAGAAAAAGGTTAATATGAGAGATGACGTGAAAGTACGTTGAATTGTTTGGTCATATGGAAAAGATGGATTGATAGCCGGTTGGTTAAACGGATTTATAGTGATGAGTGTGTTGGACCGACCGACTGGGAGACAGAAGAAAAGTGGATTGAGTTAGTAAAGGGATGTGGAGAAGTGAAATGTGAGTTTGGCAGAGGCGAAAGGTGCATAATAGAAATGATTGCAGAGAGAGGTTGGGATATGTTGTGGCCACCGCTGAATGAGGATGAACCAGAATTTGACGAGATGCAATAGTGGCAGGGCCCGTCGCAGTCCCGTGGCATCTAATGTGGATTTTCTTTGATACGACGAGTTTCACTAATAGGATGAAGAGGCACGGGGCTTAGGCCTGAGCTTTCTGTTTCAAACTTAGGATACATTCTTTCATTCTCAGCGCTATGCTTCCCTTGCATGTCACACACCTTACCCCAGTCTTGAGGAAAGAAGGTAGATGTCAGTACTATATACCGATTATATATATACTTTCTTATAACATACTATACTATATCTTATCTATCTGCGATACCATATATCGTATCTTTATCATATGTATACCCATATATGTGTCATATATGTAGGGAAGGCTGATACCACTCCTTTCGCTCATTCACTCGCTTTACCAGCCCAGTCGCTCGCTCTAGGTCTGGTACACGCTAGTTTCATTCGCTCTGGGGCTCTGTACATGTTGCCAGCAAACGATTCATTAAACTACCTTATGTTATTGCACATAATATTTTATTAGACAGCTTTAGAAGTCAATCTATAATTTTTCTTTATGTAAATTTTTCATGAAATATATTAAAGTTAAAGAATTTACAACTATTACTGATAGTGCGGTGAAATAATAAAATAATATAATATAAATTAATATTGGTAGTAAAAGCATAATAAAGTAATAATATTAATATGTATAACTTAGAAAGTAATAAAAATATAGAAAACTTACAAGCTAATAAAATTGAAGATATCGTTGAGATTTATTTGTTTACTACTGATTTTTATTTAAGTACGTTAATAAATAGGGGTTAATATTTGCTATTTGCAAACAGAGATTCATAAATGAGAAATAATCTACAAATTTTTTAATATGTTAAATTTCTCAGAAAATAGTGTTATATTAATTAGCATTCTGTTTAAAATTAATAATGTACATTGTATATTTCCTGAATAAATTGTTTTGATAGATTGATTGAAAAATCTGGTTCTACTTAACATAAAAAGATAAAATGAGGTATGGATTTATAAGTTTTGGGGTACGACGATTCCGAATTTGCTATTATTTTTAGCTTCAATATATTAGGAACGAAGTTAGTTAAAAAAATCTCACAACATATTGAAGATAGTAAAAAATTTTATAAAAATTTTTTTTTGAAGAAAATAAATCAATTTATCTTATATTTCAACATGTGTTTCTAAAGCATGTTTATTATTATTATTATTATTTTTTTTTTATCTTCAACCTAACTAAGAATAATATTATATTTTAATAATGTTTTTTGGTTGTTTTTCTGTTTGTTCGTTCTTTACCTTACATCGAACTAAAAATAATTTATATTTTAATAGTTTTTTTTTTTTTATCTTACATCTAACTAATAAACTAATTTTTAAAAAAAATCAAATTTTAATAAAAAATTCTATAATAAAATGGAAATATATTTTATTCGTAATGAAATAAAACACATTTTTGAAAATAGTGATTTCTTATTGTATTAAAAGTGAAGTTAGAGCAGGAAATATGGATTGGATCAGTCAAATAAAAAAATTTTATAGTTTATATATAAATGTGAAGAGTTGACTATATTGTTTTGATAAAAATATAAACATAAATGGAATAGTAATAATGATAAACCTTATCGTTCACAATATGCTAGCATAATCAGGGTTTACCATTAAAATATTCATGAAGAATATATTTAGAGAAATTTATTTAAAAGCATTATAACAACTATGAAGATATAAAGGAAAATTATGATAAAATATTAGATCTTAATAATAAATTT
>JABUQX010035389.1:0-27047 GCA_015478945.1 Trachelipus rathkii
AGAAACTGTGTTAAAAATATATGGCGGATGCGGAAAGTAGAAAAGCACGGATTGAAAATTTTGTATGAATGGACTGTATAATCTCTGAACAAATCTATACTTAATAAAAAACGGTTAGTGTATCTTAGTAGTAATACATAACGGATAAAACACTAAAGTTGTAACGAAACCCTCATATTGAGAATCCATCAGTAATTAGTTGAAACTACCATAATATTAGTTGATATTTATTTCTACCTATCATAAGTTACTCATAATGAATTGAGAGTAGGACTGTAATTTCTGTTTCTTATATATAACTATACTTAACTATATATCAATTTCCGGTGTATCTAGCCTATATACTATAGTATATACTGTATAGTATATATTCTATGGTAAAAATAATAGGGATGATATATTTATATATATAATTAATAAATAATATATATATATATAAATATTATATATAATATATATAATATACTATTATACTAATATAATTATTACATATATTATAATATATATATATATAATATACAATATAATATAACTAATTAAAAATATTAATAAATAAATATAATATAAATAAGCTTTAATACTCTAGTTAATGTATTTAATAATATATAAAATATAGAGTAATAATATGAATCTATAATAACATGTGCAATGCTCAAATCAAAATAGGCCTTATATGATGTAAGAATAAAATAATAAAAAATTAGAGTAAGCATTAGAAGCGCAATATATATATATGGATTGTATTATTAGTTGAAGAAAATAAGCAAATGAATAACTAACAATAATATGAAAGTACATTAGATTAAATTATGTTATCATGAGTTGAAAGTAAAGGATATTAGAGGGTATCAGAGTTGGTAGAAATAGTATATAATAAATAAATTATATATATAATAAAAGTAAAATATATATTTAGAATTTATATTTTTATGAAATATATATATTAAATTAATACTCCATTAAAATTTTATTTTATATATTAATTAATACCTATTAATATAATATATAATATATTATATTATTAAATAATATAATATATATATAATAAATAATATATATAATAAATAGCCAATAAAAACCATAGTGTAATTACTAAATTGTGAGTTCACTTTATGATTTATTATTATAAAGATATTTTGGCATTATATTTAATTATATTTATAAATTAAATATATATTAATTATATATGATATTATTTATATTTATAATATAAATGTATATTTATTTATATATATTCCCATCTACCAGACCGACACATCTATCACATCAAAACACGCCTAGTATATTTCATATAAGCTAAAATTATGAATTAATTCTCTAATTTTATCTACCCTACCTATATATATACAATGACATTGAGAGAGACATTATTATATATAATAACCATATAGATACACTATCAATGTAATAATGAAAGTATTAGAAATATTCTAAATCATAAAAATTACGTGAAGATATGATCAAACACTAATACTACTATCTACTGACTGAATGGAGTTGAAGACCGCAACCTATAATCTATACTTATTATCTACTACTCCGAAGAAGGAGAGATTTTGTACGCTTTACTACCAAGACTAAATACATCCTCATATCACAGAGAGAATACTTTTTCCGAGAGTTAACACCAAAAACATAATAATTGCAAATGATGGAGTCAAGAAATATATAATATAGATATAATATCCTCTACCAATTCTGAAAGAGTTTTATTTACTTCAACTTATTATTCTCTAGAGATCTTTCACAGCAGATCGTAGATCTATTATAAAGAGTAAGGAAGTATATAAATAACTAAGTATGGAAAAAAAAGAAGTAGGCAAGGAGTTCCACACCAAAGTACTGAAAGAAAGAGAACATAACTCATATACAAGCAATAACAAGTCTGGGTTTACTCAAACTCATAGTAAAAATTCCATTAATATATAGATTAGCGAGATCAAAACAATCACTTTTAGTGAGCTTACAGTGGCGACAATAAATAGTGAGTGACATGCGATAAGAGGTCTAACTATCCCAGAGCATCTGCAGCTGTATAGTAAACTAATAGAATTAAAAGAAGATCGAGTACAATATATTATAAAATAGACAACGTCACAGTAATATTATATCGAGCAGTGATAAAGAAGAGAGAGACATCAATAGAAAAGCTATGAAAGTAAGAAGGGGGACATAGATCTTTATAAATATCCTCTATTAGCTTTAGACATCAAACTACTAATATCCAATATGAAGTTGAGCCCGATGACCTACACCAAAAATATGAGACAGTAATTATACCATAACAGGGCCAAGGGCCATTATAATATTTGTCGGTATTCAACTTAGTGAAGAGCACTAACGAACCAGTAAAGGAAAAAAAATTCTTAATGTAGTGTGGAACCTGACCCTAGATATTACCAGCATATCTTCCTGAGCTGTCCTTATCTAACCATCCTGAGAGACCAACCATCCTCATATTGAGAGAAATATTTAGTGATTTTTCAAGAATTATCAGGAGGTTTTATGTTTTCACTAGGTTAAGACCAATGAATTGTAGTATCATTATTGTATTCACCCTCAGATATTACATTAGCCAAACGCCCGCGAAGGAAAAAAAAAAAAATAAGGTTTTAAATATACGGATCATTATTATTTTATATTACAAATCTCTGTTATTATTCCCTTTTAATTTAAATATCCAAAAATGATACACCAATTTTTTATATTCCTTGTAGTTGTAATAAAGGATATTTTTAAGACAAGTGATAGACCTAAACTGAATATGTGCAGAGTGTTATCAAAAGAAAGAACTAATATTACAATAATATCGAATCCGAGAGAGAAAAAGTACCGAACAACGTCGGCACTACATCAACTCCAGATCAATTATGGCAGCATCAAGATAACATAAATAACTGAACACACATCCGCGGACAGCGAGGTACTCACTACTTAGATAAAAAAAAAAGTAAGGGCAGATTCCTCTTAAAAATAGACCAAAATCGAGAAATCACACCACAACTTAGAAACTAAACGACATAAAAGAGTTGAAACAGAGTATAAGTACATATCTTGTAGGAAAATCGTTGATAGTAAATAATAGTTATAGGTATAATAAAAGTTTAGGGAGTATAAAACAAAACCTTGAGAGGAACACTACATAAACAATTAACAGGAACAGAGAGAAGAAGATCACCTCAAAATCACCGAGTGCTGATGGAGACTGAGATCGGAGGGAAAACTAACAAAAGTAAACAAAATAAGTAGAATAGGAGAGGGAAACCCAATGGATGATAGAGAGATTAGGGAAATAGTAGTGAGAAGAGTACCGAAAATACAGACTCAAAATCCATCTGTTGCATCTATATGCTAATCAAGTCGCGACCCCATCCAACGCAACGAATACACCACTCATCATTTACTTCTAAGTCGTGTGCATAGAAGATACTATAAAAATTCATAGGATAGAGAGATTAACGTATTCAAATTCCTGATACCTAACCTAACCAACCTTAAACCTAAATTAACCTAACATAAACAATTCAACCAGTTTACCTCGAGAGTTTGAGATTAAGTCAATTAAACTAGAAATTATAACTGAAAGTAAGGGAATGAGACTACCCAGATGATCTAGAAAATGAAAGTTGAATTTAATTAACTCTACTACTACTACTACTATAACTATAACTACTACTAATAACTACTACATTAAATATAACTACACATAACTTATAACTACTATAATATACTAGCTACTACTAAAACTTAACTCATACTAATAATTAATAAAAATTAAATATAAATAATACATAATATAATAATAATAATTATAAAAATAATATAAGATAAATAATAGAATTAAATAAATAAAATAAGAATAAATAAATTATAATAATAATAATAATAAATAATATTAAATATTAAAATAATACGGCGAATAAAATTACTTCGCGAGAAACAAACCTTGAAAAATGAAAACTCCTCCCCCAGATATGCATTTCGAAAACCTTTGGGCCTACCAACGTTCCATAGTTAACTAATTATTTCTTTAGTAAATATAAAATATAATTACAACGATAAAGTACAGTGTGATTCTTTCGGATCGACAGGTCTATTACCAAAAGAATAGATACTCTAGTTTTCCCAAAGCCATTGAATTAATAGACTATACTTATGATGGACACGGGTACTGAGGATAGAATCAAACATTTTGAATATAGATTATATATTAGAATCTAAATTTTAATATTGCATAAAATTGTTCATGTATTTTATACGCTCCGAGCTAATATTATAATATATTTAATATGGTCTTACGGACAGTAATCTATCGTAGGGAGAATTTGTAGATTACGGTATATAGTTTAAGTAAATTTTATATTAGGTATAGCTAGGTATTTTAGGTAATAGTACCCAACTCATTGGGCTTTGGAGTGGGTACTTGATATACTATTCATTGTATGTAGTATTTGTTGTGTCGTATTATTGTAAAGACTGACATAAGTAAATGTATATGGTAGGGTGCAGCGGAAGTATCTTACACTAATTAGATACATTTGCAAAGTTCACTATGCATCTATCTCAAACTCCTAACAATTTATATTAACTGAGTTTGAACCCAGCGCCTAGGTATTACCATTTTCCCAAATAAACTTAATATATCTATCTACATCTAAATATCACATTTATATAATTTACCTCCAAGACGTTGGCATGTAGCTGTATTGCAGCAAATACATTAAACAACTATACCTGAACACTCTTGAACCTAATCTCTAAATTCGATATGTGTAGTTTAATCTTATTGAAACACTCTATCCCTAATCATAATCAGAATTAGTGTTACCTACAGTATAGCACCACTACTGAGTACAGAGTTATTTCACTACTATCTACAATTTAAAATAATTCTTACACTCACCCCTCAAAGAACTGAGTAATATTATATATAATATCTCACTATTATATACTAAACCTGAATCTAATACTAATTTAGGGATTTCATTTTCGAAGACACGAGGTTGGCTCCTCTCATAAGCGTGTAGCTGCTGAGAAATATCCTTCATCCTAAACGATCTGGAGGAGTTAATTAACGGAACCTACCACATATACCAATCGTCCTAAACCATTCTTGAACATCGATTAGTAATTATTTATACAACTCATTATAATTACCTTCTCATATAATATAAATATCAACAATTTTCCCACTCCTATTATAACTATGCATTCTGTATCACAAAAAATACATAACAACCCAAATACATATCCAAGCGTCGTACCACGGATGGATTTTCATGTACCGGAAATGTTGCCGTCGACTAGATCAACAAAATCACCTGCAAGTCCTGCTATCGAATTACCCTCAGTAGTTCGAGTACTTTGACAAACGAGTGTACTTCTTCTGTTCTGGTTGTAGTTCTGATAACCACATTATCAACGAATATCATACAAAACAAAAATGTTTCTTCTAATTCTAGCAATCAACTGACCATGGAATAATTTTTTCGGGGGAAAATTTGACTTCAGGGATTTGAAATACGGAATGACAGTGATACCTAACGGTATTGATTTAAGTATATTTTTCGGATTTTTTTGAGTTTTGTGCTCAGCTTTGTCCCAAATTTTTCCAAACCCAGCTTTCTTTTGGATTTGAAACGATGAAAAAATTGCGATTTTTTTTTTATTCTTTTGTCCCGAGTGGGATACACATTGCAGAGTTTTCAAAGGGCTGTATAGTCGGGGCGAGATGCATCTTTTTTTAACTTGAGATTAATTTTAATTACACAATGTTATAGTAATTTTTTTGTTAAATTTCAAAAATTTTTTTTTTTTGAAAGTTTGTTTCCAAAACAATAAAGACTAATAACATCTCACTAAGGAAAGTTAAATCTAAGAAAGAAAATGTGATCACCTCACCTACATATCGCCCTGAAACTTTCCATGCCACCTTCGCCCAAACAGGATAAAAAAATCTATCGAATTTTTCCTTTTTCAAAATCCCCCCCAAAAAAAGTGGGTTTGGAAATTGACAACGCTTGAGCACAAAACTAAAAAATCGGAAAATGTAACTTCTACACCTATTGTATAGGTAATGTACCTATCTATGCATATTTTAAGTTTGAAATCATTTCGAAAAAATTCTGGTAGTTGATGTTAAGAATTTCAAAAAACATGGGTTTTGGTAAAATTCTGAACATTCTGAAAGAATGGCTACAGACTCAGAAATAAACACGCGGGAAATAGCAACGTTCTTCATGAGGCAAAGAAACAGCTGACAGGGCTTTTGTGTTGTATCGTCAACATGGCTTGTGCACTCCAAAATGTTTATGTCCATCATCAGGGTACTGAGGTAAAACTTTGGCTAAGCCAGAGCAAAATATTGGATCTTGCCCTTCAAAGTAAAGTATGACACTTGCGAGGTTACACAGCGGTTCCAATTGTTCATAGCAAGTAGATAACGAAGTTATTTTTCCAAGAAGTGGTTTAGTTCACACGTCTTACAAAGTATTTTTAATGTATTTCCGCATTCGTACCAAAAAGGATGACCCCTACAAAATTCATTTTTCAACTTAACAAAAGAAAATAGAAATCCTGATAAGATCTGGGCTAAATGGAGGATGTGGAAGTACTTGAAAATTTGTTTTTTCTTGCCAGAAATTTCTCCATAATTGAGAGCTCAGTGCGAGATGGGGCGTTATATATATATAATATAATATATATATAAATATATTATACTATATACATATATAATATATATATAGTATAATATATATATAATATATATATAATATATATATATATTATATATATATATATATAGATAGCACTGCCGGATGTCAATTTTTTTATGTATCGGATGTCAAATTTTAAATATCCGCGGATGCTGGATGCGGATGTTTGTGTATGTAAATATGACTATATATTATATATATATATATATAATATATAGTATATATATATAGTATATATATTAATATATATATATATATATATATATATATATATATAATATAATATATATAATAATATATATATAGTGTATATATATATGGTCCCTAATAAATTTCCGAGTTTTAGCCGACAACCTATCTACAATTATTGTGTTACCCAACCAGGTCGCGCGGAGGCGGGGGACGCGACTCAAATGCACCCCCAACTAACTTAGCTCTCGCCCGAACCATCCAAACCTTAAATCAGAAAGAGATTTTGCAATTGAAATCATATACTTTTCGAAAAAAACGTAAATTGCGAAAACATTCAAATTATAGGAAGGTTTCGTGCCTTGAGAAACATTCAATTTTTCTGGGGCCTTTTTTGGCTGAGAGTCCCTGTTTATTCTTCTTTCAAATCACTATATTTGCCCCAGCAACTCTCAAAATCTCTCACACTTTTAACACTAGTTGGATGGACAGGCCAAAGTATTTCCTTGCAAGTTTACTCAGGCGTGGGTAAACATTTTGCCTTACTTTCCATTTCCACCCACTGATAGGATCATCATTTGGATCTAGTCGTTTTTTCTTGGTGATAGTTTTCAATCATTTCGCAACTACAATCTTTTTGGTAATGGCGTGTGTTTCTTCATCCAACACTACTGACATTTACTTTTATATTTGAAATTCTTCCAATTAATCCCATTGTTTTATTGATTTAACTTGCTCCTTTGATTTTGTTTCTGCTATATCTTCATCAGATTTTTTTTTCACCAAGCAAACAGTCTCGGCAATTAATAGACTGTGTCGCATTGAAGCTTTTCAAGACTGCAAGCAGGCCAAACGTGAGCAACCTGAGGTATTTTAATTCTCGAGCTATACCCACGTCGGTAGTCAGCATGAGCAAGACGAGGAGGGTGGCGGATCCACAGTCGCATAACTGTCTGCACACGACATCTCATCTCCCGAATTATGGTTTGTAGAGACTGCTGCCGTTGTACAATAAGACGGGTCGCTGAGCAGGTATGGCACGTTACAGGGAGGAGCAGAGCTGCATAGGATGTTATTGGTCACACTTACCGATGTTAAAACTATCACGTGTCGACGACTATGATTCGTTGGGAGCATTACCGATGCGCTGATGGAACGAGTGGACCCACGAATTTGCAGTAGCAATCAAAGATTATGGCTACGTTAAAGAGATAGAGTTGAATATTAGTATGACACGGTTCAATTAGAGATCTGTGTACGCCACAAGAAATACAAACACTAGCACTGACCTACGCGACGCGTAGGTATGTGCCTAGCTCTAGTTTTATTCACATCGTTCATTCCTGTTTTAACCGTCATCAATTTCGATTTAAAGATGGATTCAATAATGCTTTCCGTTATGCGTTGATATTAATGGTATTATATCGGAGACAAAAGCCTATGATGAAGCGCTATTTTTTTTTTTTGGTAATTTACTTCTACAATGGTTTCAATAGCTTAATGCAGGTGTGATATGAATGTCACTTTTCCACATTTAAGCCACAAAGAAAAACTTTGGAATACGAATGTGCGTTCATCGGGAAGAGGGTCTTTTGAGCAAATACTATTCTTCCATCATACTGGAACGCTGTACTATTCAGCGAGTTGGCAACGTCTTTCGATAGCAGTATACTGATATGGAAACGTCAAGCCGTTTTTTGAAATTGCCTTCAACTCATTTTGTCCTACTGCGTTTAGTATTCATCTTAAAGCTAATTTCATATAAAATTTTTTATCAGTCTCGACAATAAATATTCCGCGCAGCAAACATCCACAGGGCAATAGTGCGGATGACGGATAGCGGAATGCCGGATCTTAGATATAGGGGCGGGGATGCTCCGGGCGGATAGCAGGAATGTTTCGACTGCAATCACCTAATTATGATATGAGTATATATAGAATATACTTGTAGTATCAATATATATTATAAGTATCATATATTTATAAGTAGTATATACCAATAAGTACGTAGTATATATATAGTATATAATATATTATGAATATATATTATATATATACTTTATATACTATGTATATATATATTATATCATTATAGAGTTATATATATATATATATATATATATATAAGTATCTATATATATATGATATATAGTATAATATGATATATCTACTTATATATGATATAGTAGTATATATAGTCATATAGGTATAAGTGCATATATATATATATATTATATATATATATCATAGTATCTGCAGCAATGTATGTATGTATAGTATATATATATATATATAGTAGACTATATATATATATATTGATATATATATAGTATATATATATATATATATTTTAATAATATAACTATAACTGCTACAGTGGAACTTACGATCTAGTGCCATCTACTCAACATGAAATGAATTAGTCTCTTAAAAAATAGAATAGCATCCTGCCAGGTCCTTCATCATTTTTCCTCTTAGGTCTGATTTTATAATGCTAAGAGCAGAAAAGCCGTTCAGCGCGCTAACTTGTTTTGGATTTAGATCAGGAGAGCAGCAAATGCAGCGTTCCCTTGATAGCAATGTCCTGCGATGCACTGTATCGATGGCCTATTCTATACTTCTAAGCTTACTGAAGCTTATATCAATTTTTTTCACTTATTTCAGTGCGCAGAGAAATTTGTTTTAAAGTGTATGGAATAGTTGGTACAAGGACTAAGGGAAAATTATTGACGTCTCTTTCTTGAACCAGTCGAAGGTTTCGACTAAACTCTTCAGTGTCTAGAAGCTTTTCAATACTCATCTTCTGACTTTCTGAAAAATTACTTGAGAAGGTAGTAAATGGGGATAGTTGTAGTTTAATCACTTACAATATGTTCAGATTATTAGCTTCTCTTCTTGAACTTCTTTGCTACCTTTTAATTACAAAAGTGGTCACGTGCAAAGGTGCAGATTGAGCGTTTTGGTTGTTGATTTTCATTTGAAGCTTACACTGGTAGATAGGAATTAATACAAACAGAGCAGCTAGTCATAGAAGTACCATTCTCAACTGAGAAGAATTTCTCGTTCGTACCGTTGGAGTTTTTTATTTCTATCAGCGCATCTTAAATATAGATGGTAATCATGGTATAAGGTTGAATTCAACTTAAATTAAAAGCAAATTGAAACAATAAGGTTGCAAACATCAATTACTAGGAAATAAAAAATTGTCCATTTTGTGCTGTGGACAGTCGCAAAGTGAGTGAACTTGTTTGAAGCGATTGAAGTCACTCCACAGAGTCACAATTCATAACTTTGTCAGCCCAAATTTCTGTATCCAACTCTACTATCTTGAAAGTAACAGCCGACTCCCGACTCCGACTCTCAGCTGACCGACCTCTTGAAAAGTGTTACCTAGCTCACGAAATTCCCGCTTCCGGACTCACCATCTATTTCCAAAATTGATTACCGACTCCGACTCCGATCTCTTGAAAATTACCGACTTCATCAAAATTACCGACTCCCCGACTTTCCGACTCCGACTCCGACCCTCTTCAAACTGACCGGACTCCCGCCGCACTCCGCAGACCTTCCGACTGCCGACTCCGACCCCAACAACGCCTCATCTCAGATACCCCCGAAGCTTAAGCGCTATAAATGAAGGCGGGGCAACCATCATGCATAAACGCACCATGTCTCGCACGATATTTAAACGGAATATCGTCAGAAGGGTTGGGGAGCGTAGCCGTCAGGAAGTGTAGAGTAAACCTGCTGCTGAGCCCGCGCTCCGGAATAGCGATTGGTCGATAGATAGTTTAACCCAAGAACAACCGGCACATACAGTTTATGCGAATGAACTGTTGCTGGCGCCGACTGTTGTATTGATTCATGGTAGGGGATCCGTCGGCCCATACATTAAGATGGTGTTGTCTATTGACGAGGTTAGTGGATGGTCGTGCTCTACCGAAACAGGCTTCTCTTATGAACAAGGCGATTAAGACGGTTTTCTATTTCGTCGGAATGGATGTGTACTGGCCGAAACCAGTTTGGGGACAAGAACCGTAAACGCTATCAGGTACACTAATAATAATCTCTGAAGGTGATCAATCCCTAGAAGCACCAATTGACAGCGTGAGTATTGGGTAGAGCAAATGTTTCGTGCAGTAATTACTCATCACATGATAGTATATAGAGACGTCCGTCCGCTGGCCAATCTGTCCCTGGACGCTAACGCTGGGACCCTGGAAACTATGAATCAAGATAATATCCTTCCTCTAATCGGCAGGCTGTACGAACAGCGTCGTGGGTTGTCCCGTTCGGTCCTGCAAGGTACACAGGGTTGCGGCACTTCGTAAACAACACATCGTCGCATAAATCTTGCGAAGAGTGCTGTGGTCTGGCTGAGTGCAACTGGGAGGTGTTCTAAATATAACCGTGCGTCCACCGGACCAGTTAACCGAGGGTTTGCCTTCCCAAAGTGGTAAATAGCACATCAACCGCGGGAGAGAGGGCACGCCATATCGGCTGTGCAATGTATAGAAGAGGTGCTTCCACTATGCTCTGTATTACACAATGAACGAGATACGCTGAGTTAAACTAGTTTTACGTAATGGTCTTCCAAACGTATAGGTTCATAGTTCCTGTTTAATGTCAAGCGTTCAGCCATGTTTCCAAGTGTACGATGTCAGTAAATAGGAATTTCGTAACGACTATGTTCTTTCCCATTAGGCGAATGCCCGATATCGAAAAATATCGATAAAAGTATCGATAGTAATTAATCAGATAGTTTAGAAAACTATCATATAGCCCTTCGATAGTTACTCAGGGCCAGGATAAAATATCGAATATTCGATACAAGATCGATATTCATCGCAACTATAGTATTAATCCGAGTAACCAAGTAATTGAGTAGTATATATATATATATTAATATAATACTAATATTTATGATATATAATTATATATAGTGAGGAGGGTATAGGGGGGTGAGTGATGGGGGGGCTATATAGTAGTATAGGTAGTATAAGATAGTAGTATATAAGGTATATATATAATATATATAGTACTGATGAGTCATGAGTGGAGGGGTAGGCGGTATGGAGTATAGTATATAAGTAGGCGGTGCCTTTAGATTGAGCGGAACGCAACGACTAGGTGGTGGAAAAAACACACGATGAGGGGCTACGACGCTAGAAGAGTGGAAGTACAATTAGTGAGTGGAGGGGGTGGACAACTAACGCCAAAATGCAAACCGGAAGCTTGCACAAGGCGCGGAGAGTTGGGCACATGTTGCAGAGCAAAAAATGTTTGCAAACATTGTGGGGCTTTTTCAAGGGCTTGACGTGAGTCGAAGAGTTAGGGGTTTTTACGGTCGGTGAGGACCGAAATGTAAGGGGTCTGGGAAGACCAGGCGTTGCAAAGGGTTTGAAGGCCTGAAAACTACAGGGAATTTAGCCTCCGGCCAAAAGGGGGGCTTTAGCCCCCAGAAGAGGGCTTTTGTGTGGTTCACTAGAAGCAGGGTTGTAAGAAGTAGTCGAGTGAGAGGTGCGAGGTTGTTGTGGTGAGTGGGAAGAATGGGTCGCAAAGTTATGTCGATGTTTTTTATGGTAGCCCCCTATAGGGTGCGGAGCGTTGTAAAAAATCGTACCTTTCTCTACGTGCTCTGGCGTGGCTTTTAAGCGACTGAAGAAATAGTAATCGAAAGAAAAATTATGGTTTAGTAACTTCAGTCGATTAATCGTTGTAGTAGAAGCTTGGTTTTGGACTGGCAAATAAGCCTAAACGCGGATATTTCGTGGGAATGTTATTAATGTAGCCTGTGGGAAATCTTTTCGTACCAACCTTCAAGGACGTGATATATAGTGAAGGTACATTTCGTGACAAACAAATAAAAATAATAATAAACAAAAATTTCTTCAGGAACATCTATCAGATAAATATATAAATAAATGAATAAAATAAATAAATAATAAATAATATATAACAAATAAATAAAAAATAAATAAATGAAAATAAATAAATATATATATATATAATCTATAGATATATATATATTTATATATATAATATATATATATTATATATCTATTATATATGATATATTATATATATAATATATTATATATATATATATATATAACTGTATATGTCCGCCGCACCGCACAGGAAATACCGTACCCTGCGTCCCCCTTTCCGTAAGGAGGGGGGGGCGCCAACCCCCCTAAAAATTAAATTGAATCGTAGAGGCTGAAATTTGGAGCTGGATAGAGGAGCCGGAGTTGGAGAAGGATTCCCCGAGTCGTATTCGGTTTCAGGTTTCAGAGACCCCCGGAGGGGGTCCCCCCTCTGAATAAAAGAAGAAATGCATGGATGCAAAACAGTGGAAGAAGTATGGGAGATGGAGGAAAAAAGGAAGAAGGATGAAGGAAGGAGGAGCAGAGAAGGAAAAAGTTCGAGAAGGAGTCCCTGAGTCAGAGGGTCGGGAGGTTGGCATCTGGCACCAGGTGCTGGAGCGGTGCGGGTGATAAGTTAATAAATATTCGTTTAGTCCCATATTATAAATATTATTAAAATATATGTTATTGAGACCTGTAGATCTCGAAAATGACGGTTATACAGTCGTCGTAAAGGGTGGTCTGGGACCCACGAGGGGGTCCCGACTGAAAAAAAATGCAAAACAGAGGGATGGAAGTAGGAAAAAGGAAGAAGGAAGAAGGAGGAAGTAAGGAAGGCATGAAGGAAGGATCTGAGAAGGAGACAGAAGTTGGTACCGCGTCACCGGGTGCTAGGAGCCGGTGCGTGTGCCGAGTTAGTAAACATTCGTTAATAATGACAGATATCTTACTGTTCACTCATAACTCGCTTCTGTCTAACATGTGCATGTCGTCAATTGCAATTGCATCATGAAAGATAACGCCCTTTTTCTAAATGTTGAAGAGTGACATTTATATTTTCAAATCTCATGTTTCTTTTTAATAAACTTTCCTCCCTCACTTTATATTTTTGTTTCTGTCTTGGCTCCTTTCGTCAGTTTATTTCAACGTTATATTTTTTTGTCTTTTATTTTAATAAGATTTTATTTTACAATTACATATTTTGAGTTTTAATATGTTTATTTAATTTTTTTTTTCCCTAACTAATTTTTCTTTATTTATGTTTTATTTTACAATTTTATTCCTTGTGGATTTATTTTTTTTTTAATTTTCTTTTTAAAAATTTTTATGTGTGAATTCGATTTATTATCTACTTTTAATTTTTTTTTTAGTTTTTTGACAATTTATGCTTTGTGTTTAATTTTTTTTTTAATTTTTTTTAAATTTAAATTTATCTTCCTCACTTTATTGCATTGTCAAATCTTAAGAGCAATTTTTTCAGAAATTTTCCAAAATATACTTTAAAATTTAATATTTTTTTCCTAAAATTATCTTTTCATGTTTGATAACCCGGGTAAAAAAATTTCGCGTTCTTACATACCCCCTAAAGGGCAGCTCAAAGTCAAGCTTCACCTCTTTTCTTCGGACTCCATTAACGAAGCTATTGGGTTTTTGATACTATTGATCTATGGATCATTGGAATATTGGATGCTATTGACCATTGATCGTATTAGATCTATCTCGATCGTAATTGATCTATTGATCATGACTATTGATTCAAGTCATTTATCTGGTTAACAATAACACGAAAAACTTTTCTACAACTTTGTTCTTTCCTAGAGATGTTGTGATAAAATAAAAATAAAACTCTTTTATGTTTAATAACTTCACTTTCATTTTCGACCAAATATCCGTCGAATCAGTCATCTGGCAAATGAAACTACACCCCACCCCCTATCTTCGCCATGAATCTATTGAATCTATTGATTCCTATTGATCTAAAGATAAAAAGTGAAAAGAATTTAACAATTAACAAGGTGAAAAATTCTTGTGTTTCGTGATTATTGAATTAAACATTAGTATTTTAATTTGACAGAATATAAATTCGAACGTAATGTTTAACTTAAAAAAATTTGCATTTTTACATACCCTTAAGCAGTAAAACCAGTAAATCAGTTAATCAACCACCCACTCTATCCTCTTACCCTTTCCATGATCTATTGATCTGATCTATTGATCTATTGGATCTATTGATCTATTGATCCTATTGATTCAAGTCCATATTATAAAGTATCTCTTTTTGTATAGACATAACATAAAACTTTTTATTTATTTGGTTTCGTTTTTCTTTAGACATTTTCCCCTTTTTACTAATAATTTTATTCTTTTTGTATGTTTTAAACTTAAAAATTGCATTAAGGTACGCTTCGAGCAGTAAATCCGTAATCATTAACCTACACCTAAACCTAGCCTATCCTTCCTACACCTGGCAAGATAAGATTTGTCTCAGAGGTAGCCATGTAAAATTCAAGCCAATTATACGTACTATTTTGTATAGTACATAACATAAAAATCAAATTCTTTGCTGTAAGTTGTTGTTGTTGTGAAATGTCGCGTTATCTGTTTGTTGCATTTGTTGCAGTTCGTTGAAAATAATTGAAAAAATGTTCGTTGTTGTTGTTGTTGAAATGTTGTGTTAGTTGTTGTTGTTTGTTTTGTTGTTGGTTGTTGATGTTTTGTTGTTGTTGTTGTGTATGTTGCGTTGTTGTTAAATAATCAAGCGTTGTCAAGGTTAAATGAACAATAGCAACAGCTTTTTCAAACATTAATCTCTAAAATATTATGTTAATTTTTCATTAACAATTATAATATTGAGAAACCAAACAAAAGATATATCTCATCCTAGACTAACTGACATACAGCTGCTCAATTAACGAGTAATGAAAATTCGAGGGGAAGTTTCACCTACTCAGCAGAGAGTCAGCAATATGCAATCTTCAAATTTAACTATAACACACCGCCACAAAATATCTTATATTATAGTACATTAATTTATTAATTATTATTATTATTATTATGATTATATTATTATTATTATTAATTACTATTAATTTTATTATTATTTTATTACTTATTATATATTATTATTATTCATTATTCCACAGTGTAGCAACATAACACCAATAAAGCGTGCGATCACTTTGCCTGCAGGTCCACCAACTAGAAACATTGGTTGGTAAAATTGTTCTCTTAGCCCGACCAACTTAAACATTTACGCAATTTTAATAAAAACGCTCGAAGGGAAACCAATGCAGAGAACTGTAATTGTTTAATCGCCATCACGGACAGCCAATGAAATTCGAGGGAAATGACTCATTAATTCTTAATATCTTTTGACACATGAGAAGGTAACGAGATTTATATACTACTCTGTCCTTACTTTAACATAATGTTTTTAGCTAAACAGTAAGTTTTATTAATTATTATTAATTATTATTATCTATTATTATTATTATTATTATTATGTATTTTATATATTATTATTATTATCTAATTATTATATTATTATTATTCATTTATTATCTATTATTATTATTATTATTATATTATTAATTATTATTATTATTAATTATTTTTTATTATTATTATTAATTATCTATATTATTATATTATTATTATTATTATTATTATTATTATTATGATTATTATTATTATTATTATTATTATAAATATTGCTCTATAAAGTGTATATTTATTATTTTATTATTATTATATTATTATTATTATTATGTATATTATTATTATTATTATTATTATAATTATTATATTATTATTATTATTATTATTATTATTATTAATTATTATTCATTATTATTCAAACTATAAATGTATATGAACATAACAAACCTAAAATAACACAGACAAACACCTACACACACACACACACACACTTACTCACTCACTCACTTACACACACACACACACACACAATAACTTTTCCATCTTTTTTTGACAAGTATTTCAAAGGAAGAACTTTGAAGTTTGAAAACTCGCGTATGTATCCATGATGTCGAAGCAAGTGTGCAGCACATTTTCTAAACGTGCAGGAAGACATTCTCACACTTTTTCACACCACGAAATCTACCAACCCCCGGACAAGCTTATCATGTTCTTTCTTAAACGTTCTAATTATTCTCGTATATTTTATTATATTGTTAAAGTAAGTTATTTATTTTACTTTATGGCAAATGTAAATCTGTTTTTAGTTTAATTTCGTAAACTAATCTGATATGACCTGATATTACACTAATTTACTTTTTTGCATAATGATTGACTTAAAAAGAAATTTTTGTTTTAAACTAAAACGAGTCGTCTATATATTATAACTAAAAAATTTCTTGCGTTTTAACCATACCCTAAAGCAGTAAACTCAGTAAAGTCCAGTAAATCATGCAACACCAACCCTGCACCCAGCCTCACCCAGCGTTCCCATGATCTATGATGCTACACGTTGATCTATTGATTCCAAGTTAATATTCGAGTATCATTTGGTAATAAACATAACAAAATCAAATTCTAAGGGTTCACTCTCATTAACGATCAAGCGAAAATAGTTCTAACGGTTAGCAAAAGTTTATTAATAAGAGCTAACAATCAATCACCTGGAACTAGAAGATGATTACTGTACAAAAACAACTAGTCCATACTTAAAGCACCGGAATAAGGCACGATTAACATCAAAAACAAAGTTCCACCACTTTAACAACAGTAATGTAACAGTACATATGCATAAAAACCTACTATGCACACTTTGTCAAGCATTATTCCTAAACATATTCAATGTTAATATTCCATTGACATTGCTATATCTTACATATCTCATCAGAGATTGTACTAATATATACCAGACCTACGAATATATGCTACGCTAACAATTTTTTTTAACATTAATAAACGCTACAACTAAAATAACCTAGAACTTAAGATTATGTACAAACGACAAGACTATAGATAGCTTCAGGTTGATACCTCTGTCTTAACATGGGCAAAGTTCGAGTACGTATCAAAGGTGAGCACGGGCTAACACACACATACAGAAACTCAATGTAATCCCAACTGTTTCCCAACAATCACCGTACAACAGCTAATAGCGTATGTGATCTAAACCAAAATAACCCTTAACAAAATTGTTACCCAAATCTATCAAAGATACCGACATCTTGAAAACTGGAATTGAAACAACTCACCATTCATACAAAGAATGCAACTCAAGTAAATCTAAAACTACTTCAACGAGAGCGACTGCAGAACATTAGATAAAATTCTAAAGTTCAGGCTGTTATCGATTTTGTTAGCTTTATTACCTGTATAAAAAGTTGGTTACGTTAGCATTATATTGCGTAGTCTTGGTATGATAAGTAGAGCAATGTTGATGATATTATAAGATTTGTGTTTAAAATTTATAGGCAACTGTTGTAAAAAATAATTAAATGAATATGTTAGAGGACTAATGCTTGACCCAGTTGGTGATGTTACGTGTTTTGTATGCTAGTGTTATTTAGTGTTGGTGTGGAACAAAACTTTGTTGATGTTAGTCTGTTTATTTGAGATGCTTAAGGTAAGGCTAGGGTGTTGTTGTACTGATATTCTAGTAGGTATTTATGTGCTTTATGTGAATGGGAAAATTGCCCCTTAAGCTTAGCCATATAATTCGTCTGAATCAGTGTATAAAGACACTTATATTTTTTTAGTTTAGTGGAATGCTAATATACCAAGAGTGATATCGAAAACGAATAGGACGTATGAATCAAATCTAGATCAATCAGGATAACATTCGAAAGATCAATGCGAAGGGGATACGGAGGGTAGGGTGGGGTTTGATTACTGATACTGTTACTGCCTGTTAGTGCGTATCGTAAAACGCAAAAATTTTAAGTTTACGACATAAAATGAAAAATAGAATTTTAGTTTAAGAACAAAACCCTTTACAACTTAATTTTGGCAGAAATAAATAAAATGTTATATTTAAACATACCCGGTCCCATCTGACTAAATACAAATAAAATATTAAATTAATGATGTGCTTATTAACTAACTTTAAAACAAAAATAATTCGTATACAGGAACTGACGTTAAAGCCAACTAATATACAGGCACATTGTTATCTTGAGATGGTTGAATGTAACAACTGCTTGCTGGAAAAGGTTCGAAATAAGTTGCATCTGGCTTGACAAACAATGGAAAATAGCAGTTATGTGAATCAGTAAGTTTAGTGAGATGCAATTGCGAGTCTAAATGCATTAAGTAAAGTGTCTATAATTATTGTGTGTGGGTGTGTGTTGTGTGTGTGTGTGTGTGCTGTGTGTGTGTGTGTGTTGATGTGTGTGGTGCTGTGTGTTGTGTGGTGTTGCCAGGTAGTAACAATCAAGGTCACACAAATGATAGTAATAATATAATAATCATAATAAGTAATTAATAATAATAATAATAACTTTTCAATCACTTTCTAAATCTTCAGCTCTAGGACAATAATAATAATGAATAATAATAATTTAAGCATACATAAATAAATAATAATAATAAATAATTAATAATAATAAACAAATAAAAAATAACTTAAAACTACTGTTTAAGCTAAAAACAGATGTTAAGTAAGGACAGAAGTAATAAATCTCGTGACCCTTCTCATGTGTCAAAAAGATATTTAGATTAATTTGTGTATTGCATTGGATATCCTTAATGTTATAACGAGTATTGAACTGGTGCCTGTTCGGCGAACCGGTAACTAAAATATGGTAATGTTCTAGCTGTCGGGTAGAGAAATTTTACCGAACCAGTGTTGTCTTACGCTTGTGGACTGCGTGCAAAGTGATACGCGTTGATTGTGTTGTGAGATCATGTGGAATATAATTAATGAATATAATATAATAAAAAATAATAATAATAAATAATAATAAATATATAATAATAATGAATAAATAATAAATATAATAATAATATATCAAGTATAATATAATAAATAATGAAAGTAATTATTTGTGCCGGGTTGTGTATCGAGTAAAGATTAGAGAGTGCTATGCATGACTTGCTGGTAAAGTTGAGAACTTCTATTTCGTTACCTTGTTATGAATGTTGTTAAGCGAAAGTCAGTTTAGGCCAGGGATGAGAATAGTATTTTTGTTTGTTTTCAATATTATAATGTAAATGAAAATTAATTACATTAATATTTTATAGGATATGTTTGAAAAAGTGTTTGTATATTTTCATTTAAACTTGAACGTTTGATAATAATAGTTTAACAACAACAGCAACAAGAACAACAAACAACAACAACAACAACAACAACACACAACAACAACAAAACAAACAACATAAACGAACAAAACATTTAACCAAAAAATTTCAACAACATTTCACAACTGCGAACAAATGCAAACAAACGGCGACATATTCAACATACAACAAGCTACAGAGCAAAAGAATAGTTTTTTTAGCTTTATCGTCTATAAAGATACTTTATAATAGTTGAATCATAGATCATTAGATCAATAGATCAATAGATTCATGGCGATGGGTAGAGATAGCGCTAGGTAGTTAGGATAACTGATTTTACTGAATTTACTGATTTTAGCCTTTATAAAACATTTTTAAAGTTATAAACATAAAAAGAATAAATTTAGTTAAACAATCAGAAACTGTCTTATAAGAAAAACGAGACAATAATAAAGTTTTTATGCTTATGTCTATACAAAAGAGATACTTATCAATAATGTCCTTGAATGCCAATAGACAATAATCCAATAGAATAGATAGAAGGGTGAGATAGAGTCGGGTGGTTTTGATTAACTGATTTACGAATTTTACGCTTTCTAGGGTATGTAAAAATCAAATTTTTTTATTAAAAATAAAAACATTTGAAAAAAAAAGAAAATTAAAAAAAAAACTTTTTGGCCTTACAGAATGGCTACTGGAATAACAAACAAAATAAAATTAAAAGTTCTTAATTATATTATTAAAATTCAAAATATGGACCATATTAGTTTAGTAGAAAAATAGAATCAATAGATATGGAGGGTGTAGAGGGTGGGTGGTGGTTTGATTCACTGATTACTGAATTACTGCTTTAGGTATGTAAAAATGCAAATTTTAGTATTTAACCATAATAGAGAAATAATTTTTATGTAAAAACAAAATGTCTAAAAAAAGAAAAGAAATAAATAAAAAGTTTGTGGTACATTTTTGAACAATTTTTATGACTGGAAAGTTGAAAAAAAATTTTTTACTCATTTACAATCAATAAATAAATAGATCCATAGATCAAATAATCAATAGATCAATAGATCGATGATCAATAGATCAATAGTCAATTTAAATAGATCTTTTCAGGGATGGTGCCTGGGCTTGGCTTTCTCATGACTGGCTTTAGGGTTGTAAAACGGCCGAATTTTACGTTATAAACATGAAAAGAATAATATTTTTTAGTATAACACAAAGTTTTAAAGGAATAGAAAATGACATCATAATACAATTAAAGTATAAATGTAAATAACATAAAGTTAAAAATAAAATTTAAAATGCAATGATAATTCAAAATTACACAAAGTATAAATTTAAAAAAAACTTGATAAAAATGAAAGTTAGAAAAATAAGTTATAGTATCAACCACTTTTTAAAAATTAAATTAAAAAAAAAAAAACATTAGTATAAAGTAAAATAAAACTTAAATTTAAAAAATTAGTTAGGAAAAAAAAAATTTAAAAAAAAATTTAAAATCCCCCTTGTAAAAACACAAAAATAGTAAAAAAAAAACTATTAAAAATAAGGCAGAGCAATAAGTGATAAAAGCACAAAAAACAAAAAGCAAATTACTTTATTTTAAAAAATAAATCTTCATTTAAACATAATGTCATCTTCAACATTTAGGGAAGAACGGGTGTATCTTTTGGCTGATGACAATGCATGAGACATGCCATGTTGAACAGAGAGGCAGTTATGTTGGAACAGTATGATATTGTATTATTAACGAAATGATTATAAGCTCGACCGCACGCTCCAGCACCGGTGCGTACCAATTACTCGTTCCTTCTCAGACTCTTTTTCCTTCATTCTTTCCTTCTCCTCCTTCTTCCTTTTTTCCTTTTTGTTGCATTCCATTGTCATTCCCAGGGCAGGACCCCCCTCTGTGGGGTCCCCGACACCCTTTCGGACATTATAACCGTCATGTTTCGAGTCTACAGGTTCAATAACCTAATATTTTAATCGATGGCTGAACTAAACGAATAAATAATTAACTTCAATTTGATACAATTTTCCAGCACCGGTGACGATGCCATCTCCCACTCTCTTACTCAGCTCTCCTCAATTTTCCTTCTATTTTCTCCAACTCCCAATTCAACTCCTTTTTCCATCTTCTTTTGTCAGACTATGACTGATTATTTTAAGTAGTATCATGTACACCTCAAAATTTGCTCATGTGAACTGAAACCGAATCCGACTCGGAATACCTTTCAACTGGGGCCCTCTATCAGCCTCCAATTTCAAGCCTTCGTACGCATCAATTTAATTTTAGGGGGCTGGCGCCCCGCCCCTAACGGAAGGGGACGCAGGGGACGCTCCTCTGCGGCTGACGGGAGGACAGATACGTATAATATAGTATACTTATATATAATACAATATTACCATATATATGTATTATATAATAAATATATAAATAATATAGATGTTATATAATATAGTCAAATATAATACAATTAATATATATAATATAATAATAATTCTTTTAGTATTTTAATTTAATATTATTTTTCTTTATTTATTTTTATTATTATATATTTATTATTTATTTTCATTATTTGTTTTTTATTTATTATTCATTTTTTGTTTTAGAAAAACCCCCTTCGGTTTCTTTTTTCGGTCGTGACGGGGTAGAAATCCACGGTAAAAAGATTCCCCCAACGAACATGGTCGGCTATGTCCCATCCAAAACAACTCCTCCCACTACATAATCGCTGATTATAAATATTTTCCTTACGATTATGACTAGCTTCAGTGTTAAGCCCACCAGCAGTCGAAGCGATTAACACATCGATTAGGGTAAAAGAACCGAGTAATCGATTTTCACCACTCAAAAACTGATCATGATTTAAAACCTTCTAGGAAAAGAGCCCCATTGGAGGGCCTAAGCCCGTTTTGAGAAAGAAATTAACACACCTTGGTCAGGCTAACTCTGAAGTTGGATCTTCCCAGACTCAAATTGTCGGTCTCCAAAAGACCGTAAAATCTACCTTGAACACGTCCAAAGCTAGACAACAAGATGTTCAAATGTGTGCTGTGCAAAAAAAATAGAATAAAAAAATAAATAAAGAAGAAATTGCGCACTTCCGTTTCTTTGGCGGGTTAAGTTGTCCCCACGTCCCTTACTACTTACATTTTCGGAATCAGTGGGCAAAATATATAGTATGAAAATAAAATAATTTAAAAAATAAAAATAAATAAAAGTTTAGGTGTTATGGATGTACGATCTTTTTTATTTTACACGGCAAAATAGAATGTTGTTACTTACAGGATATTTATTTGCATATCTTGAAAACAATAGCACGTTTGTTAAGAGAGGCGTATTTTACCATATAGCGGACTAAATCGGACGCAATATATATATAATAATATTATATCTATAATATACTATATAATAATATATATATATATACGATATATGATTATATATATATATATATAATATATATATTATAGTTATATATGATTATATATAATAATATAGCAGATAAAATTATTAGACTCCGTTCCAGTGTGGTCGTTAAGTAATTGCCATATAGTATATATATTAGTACTATCATTATAATAATGGTATAGTAATATAATTAATAATATAACAATTATAATTATAGTATTATATATATATATATTATAGTATATATATAGAGAGATGAGAGAGGAGAGTGGAAGAGAGAGAGAGTAGGAGAGAGGAGAAGAGGAGAGAGAGGAGAGAGGAGAGAGAGAGATGAAAGAAGAAATGGTTTAAAAGGTATAAATATGAAGAGCAGGAGGGTGTAATGGCTACGCAAGAAGAGTGGTAGAATGAAAAGATCTTCAACTCTTTCACGGTCTCCGCACTTTAAGTTTCCAACTCCAAGAGGTTGAAGACTAAGTGTGTGCCAAATCGAGTTAGATGGTTGGATTTCGAGGAATTGGGGTGTGTTTGACTTTTTATATGGCAGATGAAAAATTAATATTAAGAAAATGCTGTTTTCACTCAGGAAGAATTAAACAATCAATCAATAAAAATCAATTTTTTTTTAGGTAGTTAAGAATGAAAAAGTTATAATATTTAAGTATTATGAAGCTAGGCATCTTCAGAAATGATTTCTCATTACAGGTCAATCAAATGAATGGTTCAACGAACGAAATTAAATTTAAGAATGTGATCGCGTAGGAGCTGATACTTGGATGACTCTGTGAAGTCTAAGATCTAAGAAATCTATTAAATTTTTAGGTAATAAAATGAAATAATATAAGAGTAGTTCGAATATAGTGGTGATCCAGCGAATCATAGAGAAAAGCTGTAAGTGCTGTACCCCCATAATACTCAAACTTTAGTAATGTGTTATAAAATCGTTAATTTAGTTCAATTCATATTTAGCGACAACAATCGTAAAAATCGGCTAGTCGATGATTAGGACTAGTAGGTACTCGGTATTTATACTGTAACGTACCAATCTCACCAGTGAGTCCTGTTCCGGTATTAGGTTTCTGCAATGATTATCTCGTCCCAGGACACAGAACAACACTCCACAGAGCTACAAGTAAATCAGAGATAAGCTGCGTTCGAGAGGTGCAAAATTCTTTAAAATCCCCCACATACACTAAAAAATTTAAATATTTCATTGAAATACAATTTCGAAACTATGATGATTTTTTATTTCTTTTTATGAAATGTGAACTCACATTGTCCATTCAATAATTAATATATTATTATAATATATTATATATATATGATATATATAATTTATAATTAATATATATTATAATATATATATATAGTTAATATGATATATATATATATATGGTACTATAATGATATATAATATATTAATATATATATATATAATATATAATATAAAATATATATACTATATAAATAATATATATATATATATATTTCATTTATTTTATATTCAAAGCGCAAGTTATGTATAATCGTAATGCACCTAAAAAGACTGGGACAATAGATTTGATATGTCCGGAAGTCAATCTATTTCTGAACGAGACATGGGTGGTCGCATTTTGTAAGATTTTTCTTTAACATAACTTAGCAGGAAAGGGATTTTTACTATCATTCAGTAAATTTAGTGGGTCGCATCACTTGATCACTGAATAAGAACGTGTTAGTGAATACTTCAGAGACATTGAACTATGTGGTATGTGCAGTGACTCACCACTTATGATTTTGGTTCCCGGAAAGACGAAAAATCAAAACCCCAATTTTTCGTTTTTTTTTACACGACATTGGGGGACGAACGGAAAAACGAAATATGGGGGAAAAGAGTTTCATCAATTTAGGGTGTCGGGAGAGGGAGGGGAATAATCTTTATTTTTCGCTTTAAAAAAATTTTTTCTTTGAAAAAGATATCGAGCCTTTGCTATAAGGAAAATAACGAAATAATGCGTAAATCGCTAAAGAAAATATGAGCCAGAAATATGATATATCGAGCACAAAATATCGATATTCCATCACTGATATTTTTTGGCCACCCTATTCTCCATAAAATAATTAATTGACTACGTAGGTCTGAATGTGCGATCGGTGGGGACCACAAATATGGTCGCCCAACTGAAATTCTGATATATGTTATTATTATTAGATTAATGTTACAAAGCCAAGGATCAAGGGGCATGAGGTTATTATCAAATTATATATATTATTTTAATATTATTATTATTATATTATTTATATTTTATTACGATTATTATATTATTATAGATTTTTATTAATTAATTATTATATATTAATTATTAATTAGAATATTGTGTTGTTGTTGTGTGTGTTGTTGTTGTTGATGTTTGTTGGTTGTCGTGTTGTTGTTATTGTTATTGGTGCTATTGATTATTATTTTTGTTGTTGTTAATTATTATTAATTATTTATATTTTATTATTATTATTATTATATTATATTAAATTATTATATTATTATTTTATCTATTATTATTCTTATATTCTTATTATATATTAACTACTATTTATTAAAATGTTTATTGTTAATATTTATTAATTTTGTTCTTAAACGATTTGGTCCCCTTTTAGGCAACTATGTCTTTTATTTTGAAATATGTCGTATTTCCGATGAGGGATAATATCATTGGATCTTATACATCTTGTATTCATGCTATGTGTAATTGCAAATCGATAGGTCAATTTTAAACTGTGCGAGCGTAAACATGGCTGTGCATATTTATGTCGACTATATCGGAACGGTCGTTTTCCGAAATGTGCAGAGAGCTTAGGCTGTATTTGTGTGAGCAATGCCCGACCAAAGTTTGTCGGTCCTATATGTACCCCTGTATATTATATACATATATAAATTTAATATAATATAATATATATATATATAGCTATAGTATATAATATAATATAGAAATACTATATTTATAAATATATATTTATATATTTATAATATATATATTTTATATATATATGATATTTTATAATATAATAATATATTTATATAATTATATATATATAATATATAATAAGATATTATATAAATATACATATTTATATTATATAATAATATATATATTATATATCTCAGATTTGCGAAAGCATCACTGCTTAGCAGAGTATAACATTATAGAAACGAAAATCTTTTTTTGCAATTTATACTGGTTACATAAAAATTTATTTTTGAAATTTTACATATAAAAAAAAGATTGATGCAAAATTAAACGAACAAATGTAGAATACCCCGATTAATACACTTGTTTAACCCATTAAAAAGGCGCGGGCAGCTATGCCAAGATGGGGGGTTGGACGTGTTGAATTTACAAGTAAATGTTATAAACCTATACTTACAATTAATATTTAAATAGCTATAGACATTATAAATATCATTTTATAACAATAAATTAATAAAACATAAATAAAAAAATAACTCGAAATAATTGAATGTATTTTAACGATATTATAGTTTAATTATTATTATAAAATATATAAATTAATCGTACCAGAATCAATGAAAGTTTTACATAAAAACGTTAGTATAGGATACTAGTAATTTAA
>JABUQX010035390.1:0-34301 GCA_015478945.1 Trachelipus rathkii
GTTACTATATTATACCTAATTATTTTTCACATTGTTATTATCCTATAATCTATATTCTTAAAGGTTTCACATTTGTCTATTTATAATAGGAGATCTACTTCTATCTAAATAGATCACAAAAATTTATTCAGTTCGAGTACCCATATTAGTTACTGACTTTATACACGTAATTAGCTTACCAAGCTTCACTTCTAAATGATCGTAAGTTTAATAACTTAAACTTAAACACTAATAACTTTAAAGTACTTATAATGATTTATCAATTATATATATAGTTACCATTTCCATATACCCATCAAACGGCAGATAAATAAATATTATCATCTTTTAGGTTACACAATAATAGAGAGTCAGATATATATAGACCTATAAGATATTAAATTATTAATTTAGATAAAGATGCAAGTTTATATGTAAATTAATAAGTGAATCTTAATAGAATGAGTATAAGTAGATATTTCAGTTACTTTTGTTTAAAAAAGATTAATTAATAATACCAAAAGCAGATATTATACAAATATATATAATAAATAAATTATAATATATAATATATATAGAATATAAATGAGTATATTATAAATGATTAATATTATTGATACTCCTCATTACTGAGAGTTATTCAATATATCTTTATTTAAAGGAAGTTGTTGTAAGTATTACTAAGAACATTCAAATTGATATACACAAAAATGGCTCGTAATATTAAATTAGTTATACAATAATAATTTAAAGTGTAAGTATATTAATAATAATTTATAATAGGGAACTATAGTGTGGAATACCATACACCCTTCACCCTATATAAAAATAAATACATTTATGACTCTGCAATTTCAGTGAATCTATATTGTATTATTTATCATTAAGGGCTATAGTATTGTGGTATTCTATTATATTATGGAGAGGGGCAATTAGGAAACTGATTAAATGATTTAGGGCTTATATAAACTTATTCAATTATTCAAATAATTTAGAAGGATTATATATTATTTACTTAGATTATAATAATAATAATTTAAAGTGATAAATCCTTAGATAAGTCGTTTAATTGCTAATATATTAATAAAAAATTATAATAATAATTATTATAGGGGTCATACTCATTATTACCCTTTATTAAAATAATATAATTAAATTAATATATATATATATATATAAATATATATATATATTATATATATATATATTAAATATATATAATATATACTATATATATAAAATCTTATCTATTAGTTATATATATATATATATATATAGAATATATATATATATGTATATATATATATATAAAATTATAATAATATATGAGCTGCTTATATGAACACTTCTAGAGATTTATATAAAGAAGTTTTTATAGATACTCACGAAAAATATAACTATCAATGCTATTGATGATTAATTAACTCATTAAAAAATATTATAACTCTTATTTTAATAAAACTAAGTATTTTGAACCATATATATATGCGACTTAATTTGGGTTATACTTAAATTAATATATAACCATTTGAGGGTTATAAACATTACATTATCAAATATTACTTATTAGTAGGAGTATAGTATATTATCATTAGGATAGTAAGTTACTATATATATATATAGCTACCAAAATATTTTTAATCAAAATAAATTAACCTAATGTTTATGGTAGTTATATACAAAGAAATTAACACTTATATAACGCAAGTTTGAAATTAATTACCCAAATGTGTACCTTTATGCTTTATATTCTACTTGACTCTCTTTATATCACTATCACTAATACAATATTAATCATTTATATTGTTAAAATTAATAGTACAAACTACTATATTATATATACTATTATCTATCTTGAAGATTATTACAAAATTAAAATTAATTTGTATCATTATATAAACTTACGCTTCTTAAATCTCATTTAATATAATTCATAAACTGGTCTCAAATAATTATTTCTAATTACAAGCTCCCTTTCCCACTATCATTATATATCTTATTACTTATCTTATCACTATATGGCTTCTTACTCTCTCCATATTTCATATTTTCTCTTTTCTTTATATATTTAACACACATTTTCAATTTTCTTTCTTTTATTGATACTTATGTCTACTTATTTATTTTAAATTTTAATTAAAAATATAACTTAATAGATAAATATAATATATATATGGAGTATCACTGATATATGATAAGTTCTTATAAATATCTAATATTCAATAATTGGCTACTCTTAGATTCAATTTCTGCTTTTATTGATACTTAATTGAAATAACTTCTATCTCTCCATATATATACCCTTTATTTATATATGAAATAGTATTAGTGGTATTAAAATTATTGAAAATGCACTTCCTCAATAGTATTGATATATATAATTTCGGGCACTATTATTAAAAAATATCATATAATGATTATATTCCATCATATATTTATCTATATTATCATTTTACTCTTATAGTTTTGATCTATCTACTCATTATCCAATTAGCTGATCAAATGGGGAGTTTATATCTTTTGTTGAATTCGCACTTATTACTAAATTTCGTTCAAACATTATTGTTTACTTTTACTATTACTTACTTCAAATATCTTCTATACTTATCTTAAATTATTATAGATAATCTTACTAACACTTCAGTATGTATACTATTGCTATACTATATGAGGTACTATTTCTCATATACTGCTCACTAAGATAATATACATTTATTAGTTATTTATCAATCATAGATAACTTCAATAACATTGATACTTGCCTATTTAGTATTAATCTTAGCTTGGTCATCTTATGCTATGTAACTTCTTGTCATGGAGCTATTTTCAATACTTTTTCTTTCTTCTTTATACGAGCCTTAAATAATTTCTTAAATGTATTTTTGTCAAAAACTTTTAATATAAAAATAGCATTACACAAAACAGATAAACTGAATCACATGTACGAAATGTATATTAGATTAGTCTTAAATAAGTTTGAATATTACCTTCTTGTCTACTCACCCGTATACTCAACAAATGTATATCGCATTATTTATATATATAAGTATTTAGCTTCAAGCAAACATAACATAGAATATTCTATATCGTAACCATTATACTATACTCACAATATTACTAATTATACTATATAATAGCTATATGAATATATTCACTATAATTTATTAAATTAACTACTATACGGTATACTTATATATAGTAGATTTAGGTCAGAATATGAGGTAAAGTTTACAGTCTATTATCAGTATCCGTGATGTATATATATGCTTATAAGTATAAGAAGGTTCTACAGGTTATAAGCCTATAAGATTTGTATGGTATAACTAAAACTTTACAATAATAACTCTGATATAGAGAATTTACAATCAAAAAAGCTTGCTTAAATAATATCCGTACATGAAATAATAATATATATTCTAGTGATATTTATAAATAAGAGGCTAACTATATCTATATATTAGTCACGCATAACTTTAGATAAGAGAACTAGTATTCGTTTAGATGTATTATATATATAATAATAAAAAGTTATAAATGCTACTATTTATTTATATAATAGAAAATGAGGGTTTGGAGTTGTAAATTATGAGGAACTTATAACTATATACCGAATAGTTAAGCGTTTCTAACCATTGTAGCTCGTTAGATCAGGCTTACTAATTACCGTCTCAATCTAAAAAATCAAATCTTTGATAATTTTTGAGAGTTCATTAATTTTTTCTTCTTTCTGCGCTAATAATTTGTTCTTTACTATGCTTTCCCAAATTACCTCTCTCTTCATTTCCATTATGAAGTATTAATAGCTAAAATATTAGCTCCATATATCAGTAAACTAGAATTGATTAATATGACAATTTATTTAAATTATGGTATATCTGCTTTTAAGTTCAGAGATTGGTCTACAATTCCAGTTTGCACATTTATGATTTATTTTATTTATTTACATATGTTTAATTATAATATATATTAGAATTTCTTAGTAATTAAGAATGTAAGTTTTACAAAAATCATCAAAAAACGATTTCGGCACACCAAAAAGGACTGGGGCTTTTTTTTTATATATACGCATCAGAAATTGCACATTCTTAATATCAAAGGATTTCAATTTATATATATGGCATTATTTATAAATAGATTTTACTGTTTCAAATATGTAATCTCATTTTTAAACAATTAATATGGCAGTCTTAAATACCACTGTAGTTAATCATTATTTCATTATTTTATTTATAATTACCTTTAAGATTATACATCGCCTAATATCAAGTACTTTAAAGTATAAATTATATTATATCGAGGTATAGCAGCAATAGGAGATTTTATATATATGATAATAAACTGTATATTAAATTAGTAATCCAAAAGTAAAATATTATTCCTAAAAGTCTAAAAATTCCGGTAAATAAAAGTAAATTATATATAAATATATAATAAATATATATATCTGAAGATGATTTATGAAACAGATTATGAAAAAATTCAAAGAGTGGTATAAGAGTTTATAAATTAATACATAGACGGAAAATTCAATATATAGTAACGCTATTCTCACATGGATTTGAGAAAGATAACTAATTCTATTGTTGCTAATCTAAAAATCATAATATATACATTTATAATGAGCTATACTATATGGAGCATAGTGCTTGAAAATAGAAGTTGCATTATAAAAATATTAGAAAGAATAAAGATTTATGTTAAAGCTGTTAATTATTAATGAATTGATATTTATTTGCAATATATTCAGTGTTAGCATACAATTCAGCTGATGGTTTATATTATAAATTTAAATTGTACGAGTTCAATAAAGTATTATATATCCTCGCCTTCACTGAAGTCATATAAACAATAATTATATTTATTATTATAAAAAGGTTGGAGCATCTTCAGACTTCATGACTATCTTCCAACATCAATAACTTATGAAAAAGTTAATCTAACCAAAGGTCAGATATATATTGAACCATATAGTTGATTTATTATAACTTGATTCTACCTATATTAAATAACAAAATATTATTAATATAATATATTAATTATCTTATAATGACATCTTTCTAAATGAGTTAATAGTTACCAACGTACTATATACTTATATGTGAACACCAGAATCATTATATTGTCCTCCTTGTTAGTTAGATAAAATATATATATAATATATTATATATAATATTATATAAATATATATGATATATATATATAATATATTATATATATATATATATATCGTATATATATATATATAATATAATATATAATATATCTATATAATATTTATATAGCAAGAAACAAAGAATCAAAAAATCAAGTTTAATTATTCTGATTAATATTAACTATAGGATATAAAAGCAAGCCTTCTTGCAAGATTATTAATAAAGTTATATATTAAATCTATTGAAAGTAACATTACTAAAGGCAATCTTATAGCTTTTTATGCTTTTTATTTTTTATGGAAAAGCTCGCCCCCCCCCCCTCACGAGCATTAATCTAGAATTAAACTTTTACAACCAATTAATTAAGTTTAATTTTTATGGTTATCTACATACAAAAACTACCTTTCATTACCTCATTTATATCAACTGAAGCATTTACAATGACTCAGATCTATGAGCATATTTGATTTATGATGTCATGTTACTATATACTTAACTACGATATATAATTACTCTTTAGAATATATTATTTTTATTGAGTTGATATATTAATTTATAAATTATTAGAATGTTTTTATGATTTATTATTATATAATACTAACAACTTTTAAAAAGAATATCTTATACAATTATTAGAAATAAGAACAAAGAATGGAAGATTATAGGTATTTGAGTTTCCACATCTTAAGAATGATAATCAATATATATTTATTGGGCACTTACTATATAATATATATAATTATATATAATATACTAATTAAATAATGATAATATTATGTAGATACTGTTATTGAAGAAAAGTAGAGGGTAGATTATATGTCAATTTAAAATATACACATTCAAGGAATCAGAAAGATATATAAGGAGTTCTTTGGATATTAATTACTTAATTTAACATATTACGCTCTTCAAGAATTAGTAAATTAAATAAAACTTGCAAAAATTTTCAGTAAATGCATGGATAGCACAAATTATAATCACATAAAATTATATTAAGATTTGATTTGTATATATCTATTTAGACTGTGTTTATCACCAGGTTATATTTATTTAGATCACTTTAAATAATTCTATTTTATATACCGTACTGAAAAACTTATATTAAAGTAAGGATATGGACTATTAAATTATTTGAGTATAATAATATTATGTATAGCATAGTTAGAATCTCGAATGGGATGAAAGGGTCGGTCTGATGTTTTTAATATGTTTCGCTTGGTACTTTAGCTCTTTTGTTCAGTTATTTAATAATATTATTATTTATACAAATAAAGTATTATTATATTACTCTTTGAATAAAATTCATTTACAGACACAAAGATACATTTGTGCTCCTTCAAACTCTTTTATATCTATCATCATTGTGATTTCATCTATAGATGTGGTCTTGTGTTTAATAATATATGAATTTATTACTATAACATATTATTTATTATTATGAATAATTATATGTATATAGTGATTTAATTATATTTAAATTACTTTAATCCTTTTTAATTTAAGCTGTAATTTACAAATTTGAGCCAATACGTAGTAGGTACCCTACTCTTAAATCAAGCGATTGCATTAATTGAGCCCTCTACTAGAGTTGTTAATATTACATATATATATATGTGTTATTATATTAATTTTATTTCCATATGAGTGTATTAATAGTGCAAAATTACTAATCATTTAATAGAAAATTTCTTAAAATTAGTATTATAAAGTTCAAAAAAACTACTTAAGAATTCTTAGTATTCTAATTTGTATATACAATTAATATTGATTTCACTTTATATCAATTAGGCTAACCTAATCTATATGAAGAGAATAAAATATATAAATAATATAATAAAACATATTATTATTAGTTTAAAACCAATATATATAAGGTTACCTTATACAAAGATATTAAATCTCCAAATTATCAAAAAATCAGTTGAGCAATAGAGCTAGCAATATATTAATTGTAATCCATATTATCACATACTTATATTAGCATTACATATCAATACTCTAGCATTGATAAACTCATTACACGTCATCGAGTGGCTGCATTCAGCACTTTTATCGCTACTTATAAGTAGTTGTTATCTATCACTTAACCCTTTTTCTAACTCTTATTTATATCCTTATTCTCACAAATTATCATTATATGGCTAATATACAGGGTCCTATCTATATTATTATAGGATATTCATCTAGTTAATAGATTATCAATCTCAAATACGGCTCATCATATTAATTAGTTAATTAATATACTTTATTTAAACCTATGTTTGTATATCTGACGTAGTCTAATAAAGGAACTTATATGACTTATTTACACATAATGTCACACATCTGTAGTGTATGATTTCTTTCAGTCGTATTGTATTACCTTTATTATTATAACATACCAAGTGGAATAAATAATATATATATAATAATAATGTTTTGTTCCTTTAAACTAGTAACTTCAACAAATAATATTTTATCAAATAATTCATATAAGGGCTCAAGTGTAATAAGTAATTAATAGGGGCGTCTGGATTAGACGCATTATTTGATTATATCAGTATTAAAAGAGTTATCCCTAAAATTGACCTTCTAATAATTGGTTGATACATTATATAATTATATACTATATTATATTATAGATAATTTAGTCAAGTATATAAACACGCTATTATCTCAACTTTCAAATTCCCTGTTATACATTTAAATATATCTTATCTTCACTATCAAAATCTTTATACTTACTAAATAAGGATGATAATTCTCACAATTCGGACTGGATTTTCTATTATTATTATACAATCTAATCCACTTATTCATCTTATATTTAGTATACCTTTCACTTAAGAGATATCGCAACTTATATAGGCCTAAATATTTATACTATCACCGCATCCAAAAGGTAGAAATATTAGGTACAAGTTTAAACACTTCTTATACTAAAATTATAACGTATGATATAATGTTAGCTCAAAGGGTATATCCAATATTTACTTATCTTGTGCAAATATACATAGGATGAGATCATCACTTATCTTATACTATAGTATTTAAATATTCATTAATAAGATTAAGCTTTCATTCCTATGATTTGTCTTATTATACTAATTATTATGTAGGTTGTTCAAACCTAAAATCAATACCTCAATTTTACTTTCAAGAGAGGGCTCAAATTATGCTTACTGATGAATTTTATGCACTAGGCCAGGCAGGCTGTAAAGAATACAGCAATTTGATAATAATCTAGATATCAAGACGAGAAATTATCATATAGTATTATTTACATATTTATTATTATCACTATAGGCAAAAAAATATTTATTTAAACACAGTTATATATAAATATATATACCTTATATACTTTTAAAAATAATCTAATACAAAAAATATTGACTTTATGCAATGTAGACTATTACATATATTATAAGAATATATAGTTATTAATTATTTGTGCGTCTTCTTGACATTATACTTTGGATTATTGTGTACATCCTGCTGGACTGTGGTGTTTGTTATAAATTGAATATTTATATTAGGAATAATTCACTTAGAGAATTTTAATTAATTATTTTATTTTGGATATATGATTTATATATATAATACAAATTATAATAGTAGTTTTTGTGTTGTTAATTTTATTCAATAATACAAAAATAAGTATTTATTATTTTCTATAATATTTTTGGATAATTGGAATTATTTCACTCTTTTAACACTCTTTATGTGGTTCCTTTCACACCTATTATTTCCATTTGCATTATTGCATAATAATATTACATTGCTTGGGAGAGTGACAGTACTATTAATCAAAGGCAAGATACTCCAAGAATAATGCTGATCACTTAAACTTATATTATTGAGATTAATTCTATCATTTTATACGCTTATTAATTTATATTTAAAATTATTATCATTCATGCATTATTAAATGTATTAAATTGTACTAAAATTATAATTAATTATTATTATTATTTAAAATAAACAACCAAACTCAGCGAGTTAGTCTGTCTGATAGAACTCTGCATATTAAGGTTATAATTCATTTTATTAATTATTATTATTATAGTTAATTATATTATTTATATATTATTATTTATTATTATCACTATTTATTGAGATTATATATATATTATTGTATCTATGATCATTAATATATTTATTACTTTCGTTAAATACAATGCTCATGCTATTACAGTGTTATTTTTTCTAATACAAATCACACAAAAATTTCACCCGCCTATAATATTCTTGTCTTCAAAATATGTCGTGGAATTTCGGAATTAACAAGAGGGGAAATTCTAAGTTATTTTCATGAAACTTTTACATTTTTGATTTCAGTCTTTCGCATGTTTGGTGTGGATCAGTTCTGGTGATATGAATGCATAGATGAACTAGTTTTAGGGCGCTATTGTTTCTATATGTTGTTGGAGACTATTACGGTAAGTTATTATTTATATTCATGGAGAATATGTATATATAATTATTATTATATTATATTATTATATATTTTATTTATTGTATTGATTTTGAGAGAGATTTATTTACTCTATTTAAATCATAAATTCTACATTATCCTACATTTGGTGGTATCACTTCATTTTTATTAATTATTATAATTATAGTAAACAATTTATTTACTGGAATTACAAAAGACATAGACTTTTAGTTGAATATATATATAAATATTAATTAAAATAGATTTATTTTACACAGTTTATTAATTGAACTCTTATTTTAATTATTTACTACATATTTATAAAATCATTATTATTAAATTCAAGAAATATAGTTATATTATAGAATTTATAATTGTTACGATTTTTATATTCCAAATATTTCACTATTTATTTTTTGATATCGACATGTAATATGCGTTCAAAAATTTATTTATATCAAATGATTTGGGTATTAGACTATTATTATTAAAATTAGATTATTACCTGAATAGATATTCTTACTGATTTATTTATATACATAAATGAATTAAGGAATTATATTATTACATATAATTAATTATATGAGGATTATAAAAAAAAATCTATTATCATTTTACTACACTTAAGAATAATAGACTGGTGATGTATCATTTTAAAAATACTATTATATATTAGACACACTTGGACTACTAAATTGGTAGAGTTTTGGAGTACTATCTATGTATAGGATATATATATAGTTTATTATTATAAAATATTTAATTCTATTAAAAACTAATTAAATTAATAATATTTGTTCAATATTTTTAAGGATGGTAATTTAGAAATCTATATTTAAATACATTTTAAAATCTTTAAGATTTTTCAAATTGTATGTTGAAAAGTACACAAAAAACTAGAAACTTTAAACATTCACACTGACACATTTCAATGTTGTATATAGTAAGAATCGATCTAATTATAATTAGAATATATATCTGATGTAAGATTCACAAATTAATTATATATTATTACACCTAAATACATAAATACTCTAGACTGAACCCTATTCTTAGGACTTTATTTTAGATGGAATTTATAAGATTCTTTAGTTGATAGAAGTATAAATTAGTTTTGCTTTTGATGTAAATTATTATATGAAAAAAATCAAATAAAAAGTAAATTAGAATTTTTCTATTTAAAATATATTAGAGTTAACTAAATTAGGTTCTTTATAAGTTTTGATTTTATCAAACACCTGTATTCCTAATTATTATACAAAATATAAATTTCTTTCCATTTACTATTTTATTTACTTACATATTTAGTTTAAAAAAAATTATAATATACTATTAATTACTAATTTTGTCATCTACAGTGTAGAGTAAGCAATGTATAGTATGAAATAGTTAGGCTTATATTAAGTTCCGATTAATATTTCTTAATTGAGTAAAAGAAAAAATTTACATTGAAATTGAGTTACATTAATAATCAAATTACAAAATAAATTATTATCTATATTATTGATATAAAGTATATGAATCAATTGATTCAAATTATTTCAAAAACTTCAGTTTACTTACATTAAAGTAAATTATTAATGTTTGAGAATTTATTTTCTTAAATGTATCTCTATTAAACACACAGACATTCACTATTACTCCTTATTGATTATTCTATATCATTGAGTATATTATATAAATATTAAAATTATTTCTTATATATTTATTTTATTATAATATTTTTCACCATTCATACATTTAGTACGATATATCTTACTCAAACAGATGTCAAATCTATCTAGTCTTCAACTTTCACTTTATTGTATTCAATAGAAAGATACTGCCTTTATGATAATTGTGATACTGCAAATACTCTTACAGTTGAAGATGTTAGAGAGATTATAAAATATTTAACTTAATATTTTCTGTAATTCCAACATATTAATTTAATATATTATTATAATTTTTTTATATTTTTAGGTTAAATTATATTTTATGCTATTTTCTATTATTCATTATAGTCTTTTCTTACTTGTATTTTACGCAGATATTTTTTTATTGATGGATGGTTTATAAAATAAATTTATTAAGATTATAATTATTTATAATTCTATTAATAAATTAAAAGTGATTACATTTATTTCAATATTACTGATATAAGTTTTTTAGAGATAATTATTTAAAAAGTTTATTCTTATTATTTAAATGCTAAATAAAAAAATATAATTAATTATTTTTTTATAAAATTAGCTATAATAAAAGTGAGATTTAATCATAACGCGGGATATGGCGCAGCTCATAGGTACGATTTAATTAAAAAAAAATTAAACGTATGTTATTTTATTATATTATTATATTTATAATATGATTTTATTTCAAAATAATAAACATTACATATCATAATGGGCTTGCATTTATTATATTTATCGTTAATAGGGAATCTGAAGAAGGAAATATTTGGTACTCATTCATTATTGATTAGTTTAGCGTTTTCATTATTATTAACTTATATTTAAATAATTATTAACTAGTTTAATATTCATCCATTATAAAACCGTCTCAAAATTAATCTATAATATTATAAATTAATTATTCACTATTTTATATATATTTACAAATAAGTCTGAGGTAAGCTTAATTATTATATTATTTTAATTAGTTACGTTCGTTATTTGTATTTAAGTTTATATTATTTAATTTTTAAAATAATTCAAAATTAATGTAATGTAAAGTAAATTTTTAGTTACTAGTCACATATTTTTAGATATGTTTTTATCTATTCTTTTATTTTTTATCAAAATATATTAATTTATTCTATCTATTATCTTATATAACTCATATTATCTTCTAATAATTACTTATTTCACTATTATACTCTTAAATAATATATATATTATTTCTCAACATATCAAATTATTACTATTTATTTTAATTTTTAGAATTAAAAAAATATGTTGACAATTTATTTAATATCTGTTATTATTATAAAAATGATATGTATTTTCTAAAATGTTTTCACCAACTAAAGACTGAAGCCTATTCCTTTATATATTGTTCAATTTAATCTAAATTTTACAAATCTAATTTATAAAACTAAATTATTTATATAAATTTATTATTATTGGTATATTATTCTAGTGAAATATCGAAAAGGTAAAGTTTAATTTATTATATTGATATAACATACAGTATGCTTGGCTGACTGACAATTCGATACTTTATAATTAATTTTTTTAATTAACATTTATATAAATTCACTATCACAACATGTTAATTTTGACCTTACTGAATAATAATTTTAAGTTCAATTTTTACAATTCTAATCTACGTAAAACTTTGATAATTAGCGAAAGCCTAAAAGGCTATAGAAAAGCTTTTAGATTAATATTTTATGATCATCTTACCATATTGTTTTATTTTCTTCAATATTTATCATACTTCTAATCAACTTTGACATGAAATTAGATACTGATCTTCCGTTCGGTGGCTTTATACATGATTACTCTAAATCTGATTACTTCTTATTTATCTTTGAGCTTTGCTAATACCCTGTCGATTTAAATTTATAGGTCTATCTTATGAATTCGTCTAATAGGAAAAGAGTAAATATACCAATTATGACATTTAGTCTGCTACGCGGTTAAGAACATTTTAAACTATGTTATGAGAGAGAGAGCATGACTATCAATTAGAACTGATGAGGGATAAGATTATTTTTATTTAAATGATAGAAGTGTTCTTGGGAAGTACGCCGATGACGAGGGTTCTTGGCTGCCACCTTATAGGAGGACAACTAGAGATAGTGACACGAGAGATGTACTGGTAGGAAAATTGTAGACAGAGGGTGTAGATCATCGGAGAAGGCAAGTAAAATATAGGCCATTCAATATCAGATATTCGGAGATCAAAGAGAGAGTGAGTATCAACACAATTCTAGTTTACCATATGTATATATATATGATGCGTTACCGTAAGAGAGGCAATAATATAGAGAGCGAGCATTATTAGTACTTAATTATATTAAGAGCGACTAGACTATAGGAGGTAGATGAGAGTGCCACCTCATACGAGTCTATTTATATATATAACCTATACGAGATTTGGCAGAGATGAGAGACAAGTGCATTGCACACACATTTTTATTAAAATTTAGTCGGAAAAATTCTGATCATATCATGATTCTGTATAAATACTATCCATTAAGCTATAATATTATTATACTATATATTTGAATGGGCAACTGAATTATATTATATTATTATGACATTTTATCTTCATAAAGATTTCAGATTCAAATATTTACAAAAAGTGTTCAAGATTCAACAACAAAATCACATAGGCCTAAAGCAGGTATCATAAACTGAAAATAGTATTGGATGTCATTTGTCATTGCTCTAGACTCCTCATTTTACTGAAAGGCCCATAATCTGATTTCAGTTAAATAGAAAGGAGATATGCAAGATAGGACTCTTCTCCTCTCCCATAGTATATACCAAATTTTTAATGAAAGTGATTAATTGAGAATTATAAGGGACCTATTCCTGATACAGAAATTCTTGAAAATAAGATTTAAATCCTATGCTCATAGATGACAAGATCTAGAATTTTTTGGACAGAGTAAATTATAATATAAAGATTTTTAATTGGGACGAAGAATCAAAATATTCTTTCAATATTGGAAAAACGTTTTAGTATTCAAGAATGTCCATACTAATAGAATATATTTTGGCACTGTTTAGAGGCTTAGCTTGGTGTAGAATAATTTGATATAGTTGTCTAGATAACAACAATTTCAAAATACAATTGCATTCTTTTATGGCTTTACACTTTAAATAAAAATGTGTTTATATTTGCCTGCTGAAAAATATTTCACTATTCTACCGGTCGAGAGAAGCCTAAGCATTTCCTTTCACCTAACGAATGCTTATTCGCTGGCTTTATGTTCAACGAAAAATTAAGGCTATTAACATATATAGACCATTAAAAAATAGTTCATCTCGTTAAACGGCGGGAGAGTAAAGGGTTCAAAATTAAGAACAATGGCTTTCCCTGCGGGTTTCGGTTATGTAAAGGAGTGAAAAACTGCGTTCCTATACCTATTTGGCTATGCATTAGGCATGGCATCAAGACTGCAATAAAATGGAAAGGTGATGTTCGCATAACGTTCGGTCTGTTGACCGCTACAATTCACCATGAATTACATAGAAAATTATAGGTATGATTATATTATAGAAGTCAGGATTTAATGATAGGACGTGGTGGTGGGAATGTGAATGGCTAAGCCGTACAAAGACCAATTAATATCAACCGATCCTGAATCGAGTGCCCGCCGATAAAAACATAAGCATTAGACTTATTCAACGATCTTAGCAAGATGTTGTTACAACCAGACTCATAATCGACTAATTCATTGTTTTGGCAGGCCGCACTGTTTCTCCATTTATTCATTCGGATTGGTCTGTCGAAATCCCAAGGCCTTCCATTTTCTGAAAATTTAATTGTTTAAAACAATTTTTTTTAGTTAATTAGAATATGATTAAATATGAATATCAAATATCTAAATTTTCTAGAGTTCTTACCAGTTTTAAATAAGACGACCTTGTTAAGTTTATTTATGGAGATTATTATGGAACAGTTGGAAATGCTAGTAACCGAGTTTCCAAACTTTTTTCCCACTACACACTGCCAAAAAGGATAATATTTACTATCGAAGAATTCTTTAACATCCTTCGCTATTTCGTCTGCAGTTTTACCTGCTTGGTAAGATATTGAACTCTGTTTCACGGCATCCAATAACCTGGATTGTGTCATTTTTCATAATTTAATATAAACTGATTTTGCTTAGTTACGGACCCTACGTAATTTACATATGGAAGCAAACTTTTGTGATTTGTTGGGTGTACTCTTAAGCTTAAAATATAAATTTATCTTTTTTGTTTTGGAGTACTAAAGAACATTAAAGAGATCGTCCACATTACCTTTCAAAATTATAACAATTATATGTCATCATGCAATTACATTTAGGTTGGGAAGTAGACAATATTTTTTCAATATTATTTATGTACTTATGCATCCTCTCATATAAATTCGTAATTACATTCATGAAAATCAAAAACTATGTTGGTGCTGCTTCTTTCAAAGCTAGTTAAAAATGTACAGACCTCAATCCAACCTTAAAAATGTTTCCTTTTTTTCTTTAAAGTAAATTTGAAGGAATAGTTTTACAGAACTGTTAAGGTCACTGTCTAAAGCGATGAATAAATTTTTGTTATTGTGAATATTGCTTTTAGGCTTTCACTGAAATAGTTTGCATCCTTTGTGCTTAACGCCGATGTTTCCGCGAAAGCGCTAAAAAATAGGGACTTGATCTGGTATATCAGAAATAAATATGATAGGAGCTCTGGTGCCACTGAGTAGATAACTTGTTTTAGGTAAATTCTAGACTCGGGGGCTTTGATACTGTCTCAGTTATTGGAATGAATGCTAAAGTTGTCACTTGTAGGAGACTGTAATGCATTGCAGTTTGTACTTGGGTGTATATACACAAGTTTTTATACCCACTTTTCTGAAAAAAACAAATGACGCTTAAAACTGGAAATTTTGCGTCGCAAATAAATATACATTTTTCTCCAACTTGTTCAGTCACAGATAGTTTGATCATACTCGGGTTTGAAATTTGTTTTACTATGCTTCAAACGTTCTATATTTGAACTTTAAAGCGGGACGTACTCTATTACGCATAAATTCTATGATCATTCATTCCACCTAACGCATATCAAATGTTGATGATAGAAATGTAAAATAAAATAAATAAAAAATGTATCGAGACAACCTTGTATACTTGTTTCTGCGACATTTCCCAGTGCATATACCCTTAAATATTCCATTGTCCATTCAGCATTGTTTATTACTCAGAAAGTTTGATTTAAAACTTGAAAGGAGTGGGATGTGAATTTCATGCGAGATGTGAATTTCCACTATCCCATTTATACCTTGGTAATGAAATATTTTTTTTTTTTGTTTATAATTATTATTATTTTTTTTATTATATTATTATTATTATTATTATTATTATTATTATTATTATTATTATTATTATTATTATTATTATTATTATTATTATTATTAATGAAATATAATTATTTAAAATATATGTATTGGAGTCACTTGGCGAAGCCATAAGTATGCCAAGTCATAACTATACAAAGTTTGCCGGATACATGCATACTTTATATACATATAAAGTTTATATATATTATTATAAGTGTATTTGTATTTAGTATTACAGTCGAGTGTGTTTTTAATAATTAAAGATTATTTAACGAAGTGAAGTGGTCTGAATAGCAGTTAATTTGTAAATGTTAATAAAATTCTTAATTCATTGCGTTTGTTCATATTAGACAAAGCGAGTTTTTTTATATATATGTTTCATGGTATGTGTATATCACAATTCTATTTTAATATTTGCACTAGTAAAACTTTAAATACTTTACTTAAAAAATATTCTTAATAACGACTATCTCTTATTTTTATAATTATTATTGATATTTAATCATAGTGAAGCAGACTTCCTTATAATTTTCAAAAAAAATTTATACTCTATTAGGTATTATAGAGTTCCTTTAAAAAAATAAGTAAATTTTTTGATGAGTATGTTTGTTACTTAGGCCCTGATAATTTTGTAGATTATGTGACCTTGTCTTTGACTAGATCCTCAAGACATTTGGACTCAATCTTTTGGAAAGGTGTTGTAGACTCAAGTCCTTTTACAAAATCATTAATCAAGCATAATAGTATCAGTTTATGGTGAGATATTTGTGCTGTCAGGCTTTTGGCATGCTGAGAACTTGACCTTTAGTAATATTTTGTTGATGTTATTTTCCAAGCTGAAAGTTTCATCGTAAAATTTCTTTTCATCCTTTTAAAATTGATCCTTAATTTCCAAGAATGAAGAAAGGGCTTGTTTATAAAAATGTTTGTTATTTAGTCTCTGCTTATATCTTGCTTGCTCTTTTTTTCTAATACTTTACCACACAATGTAAATAATAATAATAATAATAATAATAATAATAATAATAATAATATAATAATAATAATAATAATAATAATAATAATAATAATAACAATAATAATAATAATAGCAATAATAATAATAATAATTTGAAAATATATAATCTTTAATGTTAATTACTAATTCAGATTTCAGATTAATAAATAAATTAAATAAACAAATTACTGAAATAAATTAAATAATTTAATAAATCTCTTTTCTTTAAGTTTTAGATTTTATTTTTAGTACTTGGGTCTTTAAGTTTTGGTTTGTTTATTCTAAATCTATTCTCTGTTGTCCACAAAACTTTTTTCTCCTTAGAAAATATAACCATTTTTATGGGTCTTTAAGTTTTGGTTTGTTTATTCTAAATCTATTCTCTGTTGTCCACAAAACTTTTTTCTCCTTAGAAAATATAACAACATTTCTATCTTCTTCCAACTCGTTCTGATACGTAGTCAAAAAATCTCCTATGACAGTACTTCTTCTTCTGACAACTTACTTGCATTTTTGCTCCTACTTTTACATTGTTAGACGATTTCGATATTGGTAGCCCTCCCTTTATTGGTAGCCCTCCCCCTACCTCCCTTTAACTCTTTATCGCTTAACTTTTAATTTCTTCTAAGAGTTTATGGTACTGGTGGTATTCTTCTTGTGATTATTTTTTTTTAGCTTACTCCCTGCTTTTAAAAACTGTTTTATCTCTTTCTTTGAATTTCTACCATCCCTCCCTGCTTGAAGTTTGCTCTTATTTAGTTTGTTTCAAAGGAAAAGAATCTCTCATAGTCTTTAAATTTAGTTGTGTTGCTCTAACTTTTATTCTTTCCAAAGTCTTTTAATATATTCATATCCTTAAGGTTTGGAAACATATTGTTAATCTATTTTTAAGGCACAAGATATACGATCGCTTAAAACGCAGCGCTTTTGACGCCGATCATACGCCATTTCAATAGGTTAATGAGCAGTAAATTGTTCCATCTATATGAGCGTTTTAAACTTCATTTTCCTATTCAACCGGAGTCTTAAGCATTCGTTTAGAAGGGGCAGAAAATTGCCAATTTGGCTTCCTTAAAGAATGCTTGACTGGTGATTTTTTTCCTTTTTTCTGCCTTGCGTCATTTTGTCGAATCTTTTGTGTGGCAATGGACATATCGAAAACTTTCGATAGAGTCTAGCATATAGCTTTGATTTCCCAACTGTAGTGGACAAATACAGCTTATCCATTAACTATAATAGTAGTGTTTCTTAGGGTTTTCCTACTGCCACTATCCTCTTTCTGATGGTGATCATTCATTAATAACCTATTTGACACTCCCATTACATTTAGGCCTTTTGTCTGCCACAAGATAAACATTTTTTTTCTTTTGTATTCTAAATTGTGTGTTGAGCCTATCGACCCACCCATTATATTCAACTTAATTATAAATTTACCTATTATCTTTGTAGTTCTTTTTTCTCTCTTTTTTTTTCAACTTTTAATAGTTAAGTAGGTTTCATATCTAAAAGCATTTTTAGGCGTATTCTGTACATAATGTATGTTGGTTTAAAGCATTTGCCTACTTTCTTTTTTACTTTGTAATCCATTTTAATATTCTTTATAAAAAATATTTTGAATGTTCTTGCTTACATTTTAGGAATAAGTTTTTTATGTATTTTAATAATAATAATAATAATAATAATAATAATAATAATAATAATAATAATATAATAAAATAATAATAATAATATACTAATAATAATTAATATACTAAAACTCTCTCTCTCTATCTCATATTATTCTTGTCATATCCATTTTCTGGTGATGATCCTTCTATTATATTGTTCATTATCTATTATTTTATTATTATTTTTTATTATTTTATTATATTATTATTATTATTATTATTTATGATTATTATTGATTATTATTTTATTATATATTATTATTATTATTTTACCTACTATTATTATTATTATTAATGTTTTTTAGGCAGGTCATATATGTGGAGACTCAAATGACTTAGTGGATGGATGCCCAACAGGTTCCGTGCGAGTAAGCTTCGGTTATATGAGCACTTACGAAGACGCGGATAACATACTAAAAATGGTTAAAGAATGCTTTGTTGATGGGGAACTTTTGTTTGATACATTTTGGTATACATCAGAAGACTTCAGTTTCCTTATGAAAACTTACAAGCCAAACACACTAAAGTATCTTATAATTCATTATGTGAAAATGAATCGGAAAAATTGGCAATTGAATCAACAGAAATTTTGTACCGTAATAATAAGAATAATGCTACATCAAATGGCAAGGAAATAACAATAAACCAACAAATTTCACCTGAAAAATCTTTAGAAGATGTGAATGATTTAAAATGGAATCACCTTAATCGTCGTAAGTCACTTCTGCTCACGGACATAATTATTTATCCTGTGAAATCATGTGCTGGTATAAGTGTTTCAAGATGGCCCGTTGGTGACTGCGGGCTAACATACGATCGACAATGGGTTATCGTAAGTTCCTCTGGAGTTACATTAACGATGAAAAGAAATCCCTTACTTAGTCTTTTAAAGCCTTGGATTGATGAAGATAATGATGTTTTAGTGTTGTCTTACACAAGGTATTATTTGCAGACTACTATATACTATATATATATATTATATATCTATATATATATATATATTATTTATATTTATTATATATATATATATATATATATATTATATTATATATATTTATACGCTATATAGTATATTATTATACGTAATACAGTATATATATTATAATATATATATATATAATATATATATATATATATATATATATATATCAATATATTATATATATATATAATTAGTATTATATATATATATATATATATATATATATTAAATATATATATATATATATTATGTTAGTTTATATATATATTATTATAATTCATATTATATTATATATAACGTATATATATATATATATATATTATATTAATAATTAATATATATATATATTATATATTATATAATATATTATATATATAATTATAGTATATTATATATTATACTATATATGATATTATATATACTATATATATATATTATAAGTATTATATATTATATATATTATAATATATAAGTAATCGATGGTTTAGTGGTGAGTGTGTTAGGAATCCGATCGGCTGAGACCGAAGAAAAGTGGAATTGAGTCAGTCTGGAGGAAATGTCTGGAGGAGACGAAATGTGAGTATTGGCAGTGCACGAGAGAAAGGTGCTGATAGGAAGAGAAAGTCCGGTGTGGAGGGGGGCTATTGGTTGTGGCCCCTGGGCAAAGGAATTGAACCTACCTGACGATAGGCCGATACATAGTGAGGTTCGTCGCAGGTCCATGGAACCTCTAGGCGGATTTCTGACTGTGACGAGTTCTCACTAATAGTAAAGGCTGGGCTTCTTTGTCGCTAAGTAGTATCTGTCTACTACTTCTCTTTCCGATGCTGTCACGCACTCTTACCCCAATCTCGGTGAAAAAGGTAGATGATGATAATGATGATGATGAATATATTTCATCCGTTCCTTTTCATCCAACATTTTATCTAAATATTTAAACTCAGAACTTTGCTCCAGGTTGCTCACCATGTAACTGACTCACACGCGGACTCTCACTCATTACATAATTATTCTTATCTACATGTACTTTCAACCCCCCCCTCCTTTTACACACCCCTGCCAAACTATCTACGAATCCCAAACTCTTCAGACTCACCACACAAAACCAATATCTGGGCATACATTTAGAAGGGGCACGTCACTCTCTTCCTCTCCATATTAAACTATTCCCCTGCCACCCCACCTCTCAATTCTTTCATAACTCATCCAATTATACATATTATAACCAAAAATCTAAGCAACATCCCTGCGGTCACTCCACTATTACATTAACCATCACTTTCGGCGGACTCCATTTATTTCTTACACACGGCTGTGCTGTATCTATCTCTATACATACTTTTGTTCCATTCGAGCCTACCAACACCAAATATCACTAACACTGCCACAGGTTTCCTTCATCCTACCAAACTAATTACTATAAATTTTTTTCTTCTTCTTTCTTTTTCTTCTTCTTCTTCGTTCTTCTTCTTCTTTTTCTTTTTTTTTCTTCATCATCTTTGGTGGTGTTCTGCTGTTGTTCTCTCCTTCTTCCTTCTTCCTTCTGTCTTCTTCTCTCTTCTTCTTCTTTTTCTTCTTCTTTCTCTTCTTCTTTCTTTCTTCTTCTTCTTCCTTCTTCTTCTTCTTTTCTTCTTCTTCCTTCTTTTCATTCTTCTCTCTTCTTCTTCTTCTTCTTCTCTTCCTTCTTCTTCTTCTTCTCTTCTTCTTCTTCTTCTTCTCTCATTACGTTCCTCTCTTCTCTTCTTCCCTCTATCTCTCTTCTTTTCTCTCTTCATATCTTCTTCTTCTCTTCTTTTCTTCTATCTTCTTCTTTTTCTTCTTTTTCTTTTCTTTTTCTTTCTGTTTCTTCTTCTTCTTCTTCTTCTTCTTCTGCTTCGTTCTTTCTTCTTCTTTTCTGTTCATCTACGGTCTTCCAGAGTCACCGTGATAAATCTACAGTCTCTTACTTCTTCTCTTCTTCTTACTTCTTCTTCTTCTCTTTTCTTCTACTTTCTTCCTTCTTCTTCTTCTTCTTCTTCTTCTCTCTTCTTCTTCTTCTTTCTTTTCTTTATCTTCATTTTCTTTTTCTTCTTCTGTCTTCTTCTTTCTTCTATCTTCTTCTTCTTTGTTTCTTTTTCTATCTTCTTCTTTTCTTCTTCTTTATCTTTCTTTTTCTTCCTGCATTTGCTATTCTTGCTTTTTGTCTTTTTCTTCTTCTTCTATTTTTCTTCTTCTATTTTTCTTCTCTTCTTCTTCTTCTTCTTCTTCTTCTTCTTCTTCTTCTTCTTCTTATTTCTTCTTGTTCTTCTTCTTCTTCTTCTTCTTCTTCTTCTTCTTCTTCTTCTTCTTCTTCTTCTTCTTCTTCTTCTTCTTCTTCTTCTTCTTCTTATTTCTTCTTATTCTTATCTTCTCTTCTTCTTCTTTTCTTCGTTTTTCTTCTTCTTCTTCTTCTTCTTCTTCTTTTCTCTCTTCCTCTTCTTTTTTTCTTTTCTTATTCTTCTTCTCCTTCTTCTTATTCTTCTACTTTATCTCTCTATCTTCTTCCCTTATTCTCCTTGATCTCAATCTAATTTTGTCTTCTACGACTTCACTTAATTCTTCTTCTTCTGCCTCATTAATTTAAGAATTAATTATAATTTTCTATTATATATTATTATTATTTTATTATTATTATTATTATTATTATTATTATTATTAATCAAACAGGTTTTGAAAATATAAATGTCAAATTGTCTTTATCACATGATACTTTAACCAGTGAAAGCAAGTTCTGCAGTGGTAGAATTTGTGGAGACAAAATAAATGGAGTGGATTGTGGTGATGAAGTTAGCACATGGTTGTCATCTGTTCTTGGAATTACTGGTATTCGATTGGTTCGGCAGATTCAGCCAAGAAAGTGTAAATTATCCAGAAATGGTGAGTTATATTTGTTGCATTTGAGTACCAAAAAAAAAAAACTATATGCTTTGACTAGTTAGCAAATTTGTTACGATTACTGTATAACTGTAAACATAACCTGTGTAACCTTATTGAGTCATTGCTATAATAATTGGAAAATTCTAAAATTTTAGATACTGAATCGAGTGCAGGACTTTCATTGGCGAATGAGTCGCAGTATTTAGCAGTCCATAGACCGAGTATTAGGCAACTTTTACAACTCATGAGAGAGAACAAATTTCAAAATTTTACGCCCAAGGAGGTAAGCATATTTATTTCTATTATTATTATTATTATTATTATTATTATTATTATTATTATTATTATTATTATTATTATTATTAATAAATTAAAGGACTTCCTCTTTTTTTTAAACCATTAGATTAACTGATGTAGGAATCTGTAGCTTATGTGAAATCCAACAACCTTATCTAAATCAATCCAAATAAAATAATTAAAGTTTAAATTTTTGTTGTGTTTAATTCAGGCTTTGGGTGTTTGTTAAGACAGAAATACCATTGTCTTGATTTCTTAGTAACCGGAATTAAATTTTATTTTTGATTTCTTGTGGTGATCTTATCACATCAGAGTTTGAGAGAAAAAAAATATAAATATTTTTTGAAGGAAAGATCTATCTAAAGATCTAGACCTTGTCTCTTGGTTAATTTTCTGGTTCTTCTGAAAGTCACTTTGTTATATACAACTTAATAAAAAACATAAATCCCAGTGCACTGCAAACGAGGGACTAAACACATGAGTTGTTGCAAGAACATCAAGCATAATTGCTAGTATTTCCTTCATTGATCCCATTTTGTGGAGACTTTTGGTCAGTGCTCCATCTGTATAACTTAATAATTGAAATGAGAGAATGTAATTCATAGACAAAAGAAAATTATTTATTTAATTTTTGGGGGGGTGGGGGTGGGGAATAGTGTTCTTCAAATTCTTCTCTATTTTTCTCTTGATGAGAAGATTACACCACCAGTTATTTTACCGAACAATATATGGCAGATTTTTCATAGATTTTCGTTTACTTCATATTGGAGCAATCGATTGCACTTTACATTTTATTTTGTTTAACTTTAATAAGGTACTTTGTTAATAAGTAAAGCTCAACTTCTCCGTAAGCGTAGTATTTTGACGAAATAGAGCCCTAGTTCTTTCTTTCTTTCTTTCTTTATCTACCTTTTTTCCCAAGATTGGGAGTAGTGCGCTACAAGCATCCGGAAACCAAGAAAGCAGTTAGGAGAGTATGTACATAACATTGTCGAAAAGAAAGCCCCACCTTACCACCCCTCTTACCATTATATTAGGGAAACTCCGTCACAGACAGAAAATTCCACTAGAGCTCATGGGACCGCAGACGACCCTCACTATTGGCTATAAACTCGTCAATGTTAAGGTTCATCCCTTGGCCACGTGGGCCACAACCATGCCCCCAGATTACAAAACCCCGCAATTCTCCCTATCATGCACCTTTATTCTTCCCTCTGCCAACTTCACATTTCTCTCTTCAGACATTCGTTTCACGACTCAATCCACCTTTCTCTTTATACTCCCAGCCGGTGGTTCCCTAACACACTCGTCAATTACATACAATCCGCTTGAATCAATCCCCCGAACTATCATTTCATCCTTTCCACATGACCCAAAAACCCATGGCCCTCAACATTACTTTCATTTTATCTCGTCATTTACACGCCCTTCTCTTCACTTACACACACAACGGTTCTCATTCTTAATAAGTTATTTCCTCATTTATTAATTCTTTTACTTACCCCTGCATGCCGCCTAAGATTGTCCTCATGAAACACATGAACTTTATAGCAATCCTATTACTCTTATTCCAGACCATGTTCACTACCATTACAATAACCATCACTATTACCACTAATTGTAAGAACTCTAGCGGCACTCAAGACTTAAGTCCCTTTACATTCACACCGTTTGGATTGCACCAGCAACCTTCTGCCATTACAGAACTTTCCTACTACACTCTGCACCATCGTTCGCCTTCTACATCAAACACATACGCTAAAGTATTTAAAGACTTCAGATACTTGTCAGCCTGCTCACCATCTAACATAACTTCACACTGCAGACTCTCCTCATCACAACCATAACCTTACTTTATCTACGTTTACTTTCCAAACCCTCCTTTGTTACATACCCTCTGCCAAATCTCATCTAGCCAATCTCTCAAACTCTCTTCAGGATTCCGCCACGCACGACCAAATATCGCAATATAATAGGTTTAGGCGCACCTCCACTAGTACTCCATTCCTCATACATTCTACACCATTTCTGCCATTTCTTTCATAACCAATCCAGATCTTTACAGAATTAAATAAACCAAGGAGACTTAACACAGACCCTCGTCATCACTTCCGCTATTATCTAAACCACGATCCCATGGACACTTTATGTCTTACACACGCTTCACTATCGTGCATACCATACTTTTTGATTCATTTCAGGAAGCCTGACACGCTATAACACAATCTATTCACTTTACTTACTGCCATTAAAGCTTCCCTATTAACGTTCTATTCCGCCTGTTGAAAATCCATAAAAAACTAAATATTTATCTCTATCTTTCTCCCTTATTTTTTCAATCATTGTTTCAATGTTAAAGATTTGATCCACACATTCCTACCCACTCGACTAAATACGACTTGTCTTCACCAATCAGCCATGTCAGTCACTCGGACGCACTCTTTCGACCAAGAAATCAGCACTACTAACCTTCCCTACAAACAGCTCTAATTAAACTTATTCCCCTAGAATGTTACCAGTTCCCCTTTTCTCCCTTCTATATATATAAGTGTACTATTACCTCTTCCCTCCAATCCCTTGGAACTATATTACCCATCCATAAACGCTTTATTAGCGACAACGTCCAAATCCAATCAATCACCTCTCGCCTCCGCTACTTGATCGATTTCACTAGTAATTCATCGGTATACTGCAGACTTATTACCATTCTTTCAACTTGCTCACTCTACCATATACTCTCCTTACTAATAACTCCTCCCCAACAATACTATTATTCTTTGCCCATCAACGAACACCACACACTAACACCTCATCACTTACTAGTTGAATATTGTGGCACAGATTTTGAAGGTTCTTTGCCACACTCCCTCACATCCATTTCTCATCTGTTACAAAGAGCACCATCCCTATCGTTATCTAAGCAGATTCCCTTATTCTCTCTTAACCTTTTGCGGTCCTTCCAGAGAGCTTCCGTATTCCTCTGTAAGCGTCCCATCTCCTTCCTTCAAAATGTTCATTACTCTTGTTTTCTCTAACGTATGCACCTTTTAGTATTTCTTTTTTTCCTCCTTATATAATTCCAAGCATCTTTTTTGCAACTTCATCATTGTTTGTAGTACATCAACCACGCCTTCTATTTTTACCCTTTTCAACCGCTTTCATACCTCTTATTCCACCATTCGCTGTTAACAATACTTACTTCCTCATTAGCACATACCACACACTTCCGTTGCCGACTACTACAATTGCTCCTCATTTGCCCCCAGACTTGCTTTCCAGTATCAACTTGTTTCACAATTCATCGATTTACTTAGCGAGCGCTCTAATACTTATCCTTATTGGTTATGTTCACTTAATTCTCACTTTAATTTACCTATTCCTGTCGTATCACCTTCCTCTCATCGGCCGGCCCCTAACTGATTATTACACTAGACAACATAAATGATCCGGATAATACCGCTTCCTATAACCTCACTGATTTAACATCACACACATACTTCAACATCGTCTTCAGATTCGCAACACAAAATCAAATCATTACTTTTCATCTTCGATAACCAATCTCTACGTACAACACACTACTGAGATTATAACTTCATGATACTTCTGTGTTTAAAGAAAGTTACTACTTACACACATACCTCTCTCTTCACAGAAATCAATCACCTTCCTACCATTCTCCCTGAGCCCTAGTTCTATTTATAGCAATTTAAGAGTTCGTCCGGGAATAATAGGTTTCGTAATTTTCTATTGACAAAACATTTTACAAAGTCAGTTAAGTGAGATAAAGGGATTTTTAATGATTTTCTTTCATTTCCTTGAAACTGTTTTTTCCTATTTGAATACTTTATTTGATTCCGAATTTCAATATCTTAGTTTGTTCTTTTGGGATGGTCTTCGTGAGATTTCTTATTCAAACACACTAATAAAAAATTTTGCCTATATCGTTTCATTTAGGAGGAATTGAAACTTAGATTTCGACCAAACTTTGTGTTGGAAGGAGGGTTACCATATGAAGAAGATGAGTGGAAGTCATTTGCCATCGACAGGTTTCATTTTAAGGTGAGATTTCAGGCTGCCTCCCTATATTTGCTTTAAATCTCTTGGTATTTTGATATATATATTCAGAACCTTTAAGGTATGTATGTTTTAGGCTTAAATACCCAACTCTTCCATTTTTTGTGCATTATAACCCTCATTATTATTGCTATTTTGGTTGAAAGAGTGCGTCGAATGACTGATTGGCGAAGAACAAGATGCATTTAGAAGTGGTAGAGGATGTGTAGATCAAATTTTCACATTGAAACAAATGATTGAGAAAATGAGAGAGAAAAGAATAAATTATATTTAGTTTTAGGCCTTGCACAGGTGTATGACGAGGATATTGGGAAGGCGGCGTGTTATTGATAATGTGTTGGTGGTAGGCCTCTGAATGGAATCGTATGTCGATAGTGAAGTTCGTGTAAGTGTGGAAAGTGAATAGTTTAATATTAATAGTAGAGTGAGGCTGGGATATGTTAGTCTTACGGCCTTTAATTTTAATGGATTGGGTTGATAAAATTAACCGTGGATGGCAGGAAGTGTGTTAGACACTGACTGGAAATGGAAAAAGAGTGTTATGGCCACTCCTTATGTACGCTGATATTTAGACTCTGTTGAATCTGGAAGAAAGTTTAGAGCTTGGGTAGAGGGTTGTACAGTAGCGTAAAGGGGGGGAGTTGAAAGTGACATGTATATAAGAGTAAGGATGATGTTAGCGACCCTAGACGTAACAGCCATCACAACAGCAGCCCCGGCGCACCGAACGCCAAACAAAGCCCCAAAACCATAGTAATATAAGAGTACGGGTGAGTTGGTAAGTGGGTGATGAGAGTCCCCGTTGTGAAATCATGTTGGATACGTTGCAACATTAGAACAAGATTGATTTAAATATTTAGTTACATAAATGGATGAAAAAAGGGAATGGATGATGCTGAGTGTATAGAAAGTTGTGATGGTAGAAGTTGGATGGTGAATTAAATCCTTCGATTGAATAGTAAAGGACAATCTTGATCGCTAGGTTTGATGAGGTATGTTGTTACGTTGTTTAAGTTATCAGAGTGAAACTTTGTTATGTGGAATAATAGAGACGTATAATATTCTAAGGTACACTCGTCAGATGGATAATCAGGGGCTTATTAGGTGTGAAAAGAATTGATAAAATGAGGAATGAGTGTGTTAGGGAGTGTTGTGGTCTGAAGAAAGACATAAATGAGAGATTAACAAGAGTGTATTAAGATGGCCTGGCAATAGAAATGATGGATGATAGTAGGTTGGTTAAAGGTGATGTATTGTGGTGAGTGTGCTGGAAATCGACCGGCTGGGAGACCAAAGAAGAAAGTTGATTGAGTCAGTAAAGGAATGTGAGTTTGACATTGACCAGAAGAAAGGTGCATAATAGGAGTGAATGCGGAATTTTGTGAGGGGATATGGTTACGGGCTTTGCCCTACTTTTGATGAACCCTACATTAACGAGATACCACGGTAAGGGTCCGTCTAAGTCTTATGAAGCCCTAGGGGGAGGGGATTTTTTTTTTCACTGCGACGAGCTCTCACTTAAGAGAAGGGGGGAGGGTTTCCTTTCATTTACGTCATGCTTTTCTACTTAGCTATCCTATTTCAGTGTATGTTACGCACCCTACCCCACATCTAGTGGAAGGCAAAGGGAGGATAAAGAATGAAAGAAATTATCATTATTATTAATTTTTCATTTGTTATTATTTTTGCCACTATTTTTAAATTTATTTCCAGTATAATAATTCAGTATTGATTAATCGCTTAAAAATTTGTTTCCATCATTTAACGAAGGTTTTAGGGCATTGCAACAGATGTCAGATGGTGAATGTGAGTTCTAAAACTGGAGAACGAAGCAAGGAACCAATGTTGTCGTTGGGAAAGTCTAGAGGACCAGCTATGCCTTTTGGTATTCACGCTTCCTTTATTGGGCAAAATACTCCAAGATTTCACGATAGTGTATCATGTGAAGAAAACGGTTTTTTGAAAGTAGGAATGCTAGTTTATTCATTATAAGTGAATAAATATATCTGAGAAATATGACCCTCGCCAAGCGTATGCCAAGCGTGTTACCACTGCAAGACCACGGCAAGCTAAAAAGATACGTGACTAAAACCTATGAAAGAGTGCTCTATTTCGAATAAGACGAAATAAGGAATAAGCGCAAGTCAAGGAACAGATATCCTGCGATCGGAGACAAAATGCCGATCGAGCTGATGAGATATCTGTGCCTTCGATAGGCCGATCAGCTATATCTGACCTACTGGAATAGAGAGTCACTGCGCTTCTAATTAGGTTGATGTAAAGTGCGACGTATCTTAAATTAGCTGCTCTTGGATGAGTGGTAACAACGCTTGGCATACCGTTCGAAGAGGGTCCCGGGATCTAATCCAGGCTAACAAGAAAAGTATTCCAGTCGAAGTGGGAAGTAGTTTATCGAAGTATAACAATGGAGAAACTGCCGGTATATGTTCGAGTACTGGTTTACATCTATAAGCAAATGTAGTATTTGAACTACCGGTTACAGAAGTTGGTCTAACTCAATTACCTTATGGTGTCCTTTGGTAATACCTATTGACCCGAGTGCAAGACCGGAAAGATGCGTGGCTGCCATGAGAATAATTAACTGTTCGAGCTAGACAAGGCGGTCACTTATTGTCCTATCTGAAATAAAAGAGCACTCTTTCAATATAGGATTAGGAAGATCCGCGTAGGTGCTTATGTGTAGCTTAAGTCTGAACGGTGAGATTGTAAAGTGGGAACACCCGGTAGAAGTTCACAGTACTACGGATACCTTCGGCGAGGGCTAGGGATCTTATACTGCCTGGGTTTATCTACGATGAAAGATTCCACTCAGAAGAGAGTTATCAGCTAGTAGATCGTAGTTACAATAAATTCGTATACACTTGCGTTTACATTGCTGGCTTTAAGGGATGAGGTGACAAGTTTATCAAATCTTATACAATATTTATACTCCGATCTAGTCAAAGTTCGTCTGCCTTTGACATGGGTTCCTGCCTTGTGTTAGCCTGTGACCAGCTGCATTTGCTAAATTCGGAGGATGCTGTGGCTGAGGAGTATTACTAACATCTGGCCCTTATTAGCATAAAGGCGGTCCTTATTCCTATTGATAGTGAGCACAATACAGTTCAATAAGTTGTTAAGTCACGTATTCTTGTTACTAGCTTTCGGGGGGGTTGCTAGATGTGGTAAATCCAGCTTGGCGAGTGACCGTTCGCGAGGCCCGGGCTCTTAATCCTGGTAATGAAGAGTCTCGAACTCAAGGCAGTCAGTCATGTTATATTCTATTAAAGGCAAAATATGCAGTAGCTGCGGAATATGGCTAATCGACGGAGGATGAAACCACAAGGTATTAGTATGCATATACAAAATTGTAAAGGTACCCGATCTAGAGTGGCTCTCCTAATACATGAAGGTCCCTGCATACTTACCTTTGACCTGCCACGTTGCAACGACGAGCCAGATGAACAAGACCTCGAATGAAGGAACATAGCATCATATACGGGCTGTACATAGCAAGACTGTCTTTTCTGCCGTCTCTGTATTTCTCTAATTGGAACCCCTAAGAGTGCCACGCTCTTTAACAAGATAAGTTAAGTACACGGCCACTCATTGTATAGTTCAACACTATACAAACCTGTGCGTGAATGTGGCCGTAACTTCTTGCTAAACACGCTCTGGCATACCCTTCACGAGACGAAGACCCGGGATTCTAATCCTGGTAAGTAAACATTCTACCTTCAACTGGTAGTTATAGATAGTATCAAAAATACTACTTATAGGTATTATCACTATATTTATCTCTCAATTATCTTGCTGCGTGGCAAAATATGCAACTTAATAAACGACTTATGCATTTATCTATCACTACCTTTCACTATGCTTACTAGTTAGCATACAATATATGTGAGTAACCTTTACTACGATAAAGCTACTTAGGTAATGATACACCATTGTGTTACGAATAAGTAATCATAAGGACATCCGGAACTAGTCCTCTCATTACCTATAAGTATATATATATCCCTTAATTCGGTCACCGAAGATAATAAGAAATGATAAGTATATATATGTTTCATGTTATCAAGTGAGATATAAAACTATAAGTCAATATATAGGAATAACTACTATCGCAAATAGTAGTAGTGACACCCAGACTTGAATGTGAATAATAGATGTCTATAAACCAGAATAAGAATAGTGCTCCGATAAAATAATAAAATTCATAGGGAGAATAGTATAATATTTTATGTAAGTAAATATACCTAGGAGGGAATTAATTATGTGGAATGGGTCCGGTCGAATTACTAATATGAAGAGGGGTCAACTACTACATAAGAGCTACTATGATGTGGGATAGAATAAAATATACAATCAATTGAAGGAATAATATGAGTAGATAAGTAGATATAGATGAAAAGACTAAAAAGGGCAAATAGTATATCCTCAATTTGTCTTACCATACAGTTTCCGCCGTAGAACATATAGACGACAACCGTGGTACCTGCTTGGTTATCATAATGCCATAAAGTGTATTGCAAGCCTTAATATATGGTCGATATAAGTAGACTCTGACGCAAACGTTAAGAAAGGCTAGATTATGACAGAATTCCTGTTTGTTTAAGTTGTGTAGAGAACTCGTGGTGTAGCCGGCAACAAAAGTTCGATAATGAGAAGACACAACTGCGAATTTAATTTCTATCCTGTTCAGGATTCGTCTAAGGTAATGAGTAATAAAGGATATATTAGCGCGTGTGAGAATTAGAATGTCTGAATGGTTAGCGAAACGTTGCTACGGAAAAATGTATAATTTAAAACCAAAAAAAGAAGGTTTTGAATCTAACCTAAATAAATGAATTGGATGAGAAAATATTTCATAAGTATCAATAAACAATCAGTTTTCGCGGTAATAAAATCTTAATTTCTGGCCAACAATGATAAAGGGGGAACTCCATCACAATGTTGATCAATTTGTAATAGTTAATAAACGAGAAGTGTTCTGTAATTAATATTGTACTTGTTATCCGAAAATCGACGGGCTATACGATCGACGAGCAGCTACCGATAAAATCAAGTGGCTTTGCAAGGCAAAAAGTAAATACGTGGTGTAACGTTTGCGACGATAATACAAAGGAAATATTATTACATGGCAATCAGTAATTGCCAAGAAGTCTTATGAATGATAATAAGTGATAAATGAAGTCTTAATTGGTTTATGTGAAAAAGATTCCAAATTTTCAAATTTCATTCTATCATTGTTAGAATCATTTATGATAAAGAATGTGAGAAATTGAAAGATAATATACGGTGCCTATGAGGTCATAGTGATCTCTGACAGCTAAATTCTCTGGTTGAGAAGATGGGGAGATTAGTTCGAAAGAAATGCCCATGCGTTTGAAGGCTCGCTTTCTTTATTATAGGTAAAAAGTTTGAACCTACATAGTCGATGTTACAGTCGGCATAATGTAGATTATTTTAGTTAAACGACTGTGTGACCTCATAGTTCATGGTAGGTAGATAAGGCTTTCTTATTTTAACCTAATTAAACATTTCTCTCCTTTGAAGATTCTAGTTGTTAATAATAAAGAGATATAAATAAAACTTGCATTGGGGAAAGTTTTTATTATATTAAGATGTTTATTACATAGATCAATGAAAAGTGAAGATCAACTGAGAAAGGCGTCCAAATGTAAGGAAGCACGAGGCATTAAACAGGAAGTTTAGGATAAACATTCAATATGCAAAAGTTAGTATTTTTTAGGGCGGACAAGTTGTATACGAGAAACGATGTATAACATAAGTTTTATAAAAAATAAGGTTCTGAGGATAAAAGAGCTACTAAAGCTAGAAAGCATTTACGGGCTGGATAAGGTGATTGATCTTATCAATGGGATAAAATCTTATGAAACAGATCTATGTATATCAAAAATCTACATATGACAGGATTAACGCTTTGTGTATGCCGGACCTGTCCTTGTGTTAGGAAACAACCCATCATAATTTTTATATTAGATAAAAGAACTTATGAAAAACTCAACGAAAAATTTTAGTCCCAAGGGCAAGATTAGAGCGAGTATAAAGGCTTGCGATAAAAGATTACTTCAAGCTATTGCTTGCCCCCCAATCTCTATTTACGACTTAAAGCAATAATGAGCATTTCCTTATTTAAGCTCCAATTTTAAATACGCTTTTTTATCAATATTATTATATAATATATTATATATATATAATATATATATAATATAAATACTATTATATATTTTTTATAAAAATATATAATTAATATATTTATATAATATATAATAAAATAGATAAAATATAGCTACTTAATATTTATTATTTATCTATTATTCATATAATAAATACTAATATAAATATAATACGATATAAAATATATATAATAAACTATATATGTATATATATATTATACATATAATAATATATATAATTATATATATATATAATATATATACATATATTATATATATATTATATATAGACTATATCGCACAATTTCAATATATAGTAAATTCATATTACTAATGAAATAAATAATACAAATAATCTTTATTGAAAGCAAATTAATTTTATTGCTGAAATATTAATTTTAAGTTATATTTACCTCCGATTTATCTGTCTTTGCCCAAAGTGAGAACTGAGCACTGTGATCAATTATCACGAGACGCGAAATTGTGTGTGATTTGTCTTCCCATAAACCTTCCTTCTCCCGGAGTAATCCTATTACAGAAAGCGCCTGCGACAGACGGATCTGCAAGAAGTATTGAATGCGACACCGCGTCTATACTTCTTC
>JABUQX010035391.1:0-7500 GCA_015478945.1 Trachelipus rathkii
CTGCACTGTTGATCTTTCTTATTGAACTAGTTCCGGAATTCACTATAACATCTGAAGCTGTAAACCTAGATTCACCTGACTCTACACTAAAGAAACAAATGTTAAAAATAGTAATAACAATATTAATAATAATAATAATAACAATAATTAAAAATAATAATAATACATAATTATTATTATTAGGATATTTTTAACAATCGGATTCTGATACTAATTTCCTAATAATATTATAATAATGAATCATTAATAATTTAATAATTAATAATAATATAATAAATAAATTATAAAATTATAAAATTTATTAATAATAATAATTAATAATAATAATATATAGTAATAATAATAATATATAATAATAATCATGATGAATATTAAATTAATTAATTAATAATAACCTAAAATTGTCAATATAAAAACAACAATTATATAAGCGAATTAATATCGATACAATAATAATAATCATAAAATAATAATAATAATAAAATCATATATCAATAATAATATATCATAATAAATAATATATAATAATATATAATATTAACTAATTAATAATATAAATTATAATAATACTATATTAATAATAATATATATAATATAAATAATAATAATAATAATAATAATAAATAATAATAATAATTCAATAATAAAATATAATAATAATAATAATAATAATAATAATAATAATAATAATAATAATAATAATAATAATAATAATAATAATAATAATAATAATAATAATAATAATAATATAATAATATAATAATAATAATAATAATAATAATAATAACAATAATAATAATCTTGAATTGAATACAGATTTGGGTGCAATGTATTTTGAAAGAAAATAGAAATATAATGAACTTTAAATCAAAAACACCAAGAATATTTAGGAGGTTAAAAGGTTTGAGTGCGTGTTATCGAAGCTTATAATGTTGTGAGAAGATTAGGTAGATCAGAATTTGGTCGATTAGAATTTGGTCAATTAGAAATTAGGTCGATTAGAATTAGGTCGATTAGAAATTAGGTCAATTAGAATAAGGTCGATTAGAAATTAGGTCGATTAGATATTAGGTCGAATAGAAATTATGTGGAATAAAAATTAGGTCGATTAGAAGTTAGGTCGATTAGAAGTAGGTCGATTAAAAATTAGGTAGATTAGAATTAGGTCGATTAAAAATTAGCTCGATTAGAAAGTCGATTGGAAATTTAGGTAGATTAGAATAGGATTCGATTAGACAAATTATGTCGATTAGAATTTAGGTCCGATGAGAAATTAGATAGACTAGGATAGGTCGATTAGGAATTGGGTCGATTAGAAATTAGGTTGATTAGATATTAGGTCGATGAGAAATTAGGTAGATTAACAATATTTCGGATTAGACTATTAGGTCGATTTGATCAATCAGGTGATTAAATTCGGTTTGAATTCAGAAATTAGGTCGATTAGAAATTAGGTCGATTGAAAGAAATTTGATAGATTAGGATAGGTCGATTAGAAATTAGGTCGATTAGAAAGTAGGTCAATTAGAAATTAGGTCGAGAAGAAATTAGGTAGATTAGAATTGGTCGATTAGAATAGGTTGATTAGAATTAGGTTCAATTAGAAATTATGGTCATCTAGAAATTAATGTCGATTGGAAATTAGGTAGATTAAAATAGGTCGATTAGAATTAGGTCGATTAGAAATTAGGTAGATTGGAATAAGGTCGATTAAAGATTAGGTTGATTAGAAATTAGGTCGACTAGAATTAGGTCGATTAGAATTAAGTGTGATTAGAATAAGTGTCCAGTATTAGAATTATGTCGATTAGAAATTAGGCCGATTAGAAATTAGGTAGATGAAAAATTAAGTAGATTAGAATAGGTAGATTAGAAATTAGGTAAATTAGAAATATATCGATTAGAAATTTAGGCCTATTAAGAAATTGGTCGATTATGGAAATTAGGTAGATAGATGCGATTAGAATTATTTGTGACATTAGAAATTAGGTCGATTAAAATTCCGCGTCAGATAGAATATAAGGTCGTATGCAGAAATTTTTAGATAGAAATAGGATAACACGGTCGATTTAGAAGAAGTAAGACTATTTGATGGATTTCTGCATGTATTTAAGACTATTTTTTAAACGTTAGATCCCAAGAATATTGTTTGGGTATTTTGGTGTTTTGTTTGCAGATTACTTCTTCTATCGGAACTTTACTTTGCCGGATCAAAGGCGCAACATTAATACCTTTGTCAAGAGGGTGCATCTTGCCTACTTTAAAGTAGGACTGGGAAGACCAAGAAAAATATTGGGCATTGTTAAATAACTACTTCAAAACGTTTGTTAATTAATTTACTAAATAAAATTGTTAATTAAAGGAAAGTGAATAGCTAAGCTGAGATTTGATGTGGCCAATGGTTTGGAGAGAATCAATACACCCATTTTGGAATGATTGCCTCTCTGACCTTTACTGACCTGATGTAAAAGGTTTCATATAAGAACAAATCAACTCACTTACAAATACCCAAATATACCACTCTGCCATAGACAAACTAGTTCAGAGCATCTGTGAGGAGATACCTTGTGCCTGTTATTCACTGAGCTAACCGGAGAATTGAAATATTTGAAAATATTAACAATTTACCTCTTACTACCAGATGATTGATGGGATGATGCTCTGACCGAGTAAACGCCATCTGTTTGCAGATTCTGTATACAATTGCTTAATGTTATCGTCACCACTGAGTTTGAATGATCTAGTAAGGATTTTGTATTCTGTCCAAAGCAGTCTGCTAATTTGTTGGCTTAAAGGGGTGAAAGAGAAAGGAATATTCAGACCTGACACTAGTGTCTACTTAAATCCCAACAGAGAAGCAGCACTTCGAAAGTACCATGATTCATCAGATGGCCAACTTCGCTTATTGTAATGTTGTTGAAGGGATTCACTCTCAGTATGGGACTGTCTCACATATGAGTCAAGTGGAAAGGAGACTTTTTTATTTACAGTAGTGAAAGAAGTTTGAAAAATGTGTTTTTTCTTAAAACAGAAATATATAAAGTTCAATCCCAATAGAACACTTTGTACAAATGAATAGAAGAGTATGCCTAACATCAAGAAAATTTTGAATAGATTGCAATACCATCCACATGAATGGTTAATTTGTGTAGATTTGAAAATGATTATTTTCTGCTGGACATGCAGGGAGGTTACACCAATACCATTGTTTCCTGGTGACTGGACAGTAGGGCTATCATTAGAACAACTGGGTGACAAATGCCATGACCACCAGAATCAAATTTGACGCCTGTGCAAGAACATTCCAAGAAATGAGCCTCTGGTTCGATACGGAATCAAATGTATTTCCCTTAATGCACATAAAACTTGTGGTAATGTAGGTCAATTTCGTCAAAGCTCTTGATCACACTGGTGGCTGCTCCGGTATATTTTTTTCACATTCATTTCTAAAATTTTCATATGTGCCGTAAATAGAAAAATGCAGGAATATTTATTGGCCCGAAATAAGAAAACTACCGGGATCCAACATTTTGTTTACGACAATGGCTAGTGCAGAGGGTCTAAGAGGCTTGGAATGTAATTTCACTTCCGATGTGGTACGTTATAATCAACAATAAGACGGCGATAAAGGAACACTTCCTTGTCTCACTCTTCCATATCTTAACCTGAACCAATCCGTCTCTCTCATCCCCCATATTTCACCTTATCCTTTTTCTGGATGTCTGGTATGTGCTATTTATTGCTCCTATCAGCTTTACAGTGATCTCATATCCGGTTCCCCTACATAGCACTTTCCAAATTTAATATATATATATATCTTACTATATATAATTATTTATTACTATATATATATTATATTTATTATTATATATCTTATCATATATATATATATATTATATATATATATATATATATTAATATTATTATATATATATATTATATATATAGTAATATATTATAATATATTACTACTATTATATATATAGTTATTTAAATATATAATTACTATATTTAAATATATAATATATTATATATATTATATATATAATATCTATAGTTTTGTATTGTTCTGTGAATTTGATAGCTTATTGAATTCTTTAGTGAAAGTTTTGAATTTATGTAAATATATATTTTTTAATAATAGTGAGTGGAAAGATATTTAATTTATGTAATATATAAATATATATATATATAATTATATATATATTTTAATTATTAATATATATATATTCATATATTATATATTACTATATATATATATATATATAATATAATTGTATACTTTATATTTATTACTATTACTACTTCATATATATTATTATATATTATTTATTATTATATTATATTCTCTATATATTCATTTATTATATCTATATATATATATATATATATTATATTATATATTATATATAATATATTAATATAACATGTTATTTTTACTGTAATTTGTGTAACCGAGATTGATTATTATTCACCAATTTTTTATTTGGAATTGGTAAGTTTGTGAAATATCAATTATCATGGTCACAAAATCAAAGTTTGAAGGAAAAAATATTTAACCATTTTTCATACAATCTAGGTATAAGAAAATAGAAAATTATAATTGTTGCCCAAAGACAAAAAAATGTGTTACATAGGGATTTTTAATTATCGATTCATTAATAGTTTTTTGATTATTATGCTTCCCTACTAAGTGTGCGGAATATTTCACAACCTCCGCACAGGTACTTCCGCACTGTATTCGAAAATTGTCGCACTTTCGCATGCAAAAATGATCTTTCGCACGTTGGGGAATGTGGGCGGAAGTTGGAAAACTCTGCAATTTTCTATAAATAGCATTACTAAAGGAAAGAGAAAGATCATTAAATTTTCGACAGAGAAAAGTATTTTTAACGTAACTTTTAATAAATTTAACACAAATTCCAGGATGAAATAGAAAAAAGATGGATGAAGTTTCTGGAGTTTAAACACAACTGTGATTTCTGAAGATATTACCACCTTCCACCAAAAACACAAGAATAAGTTGAGTTAAGCAAAGGATTATAAGTTTTAGTTAAGGGGAAAGGAGAATATAGAATAAACGAGGTATATATTCTATAATCTCTTTTCCCCCAAATTTTCCCTTATCAGAGAGAGTCATCTTGGTTACTCGCTTTTGTGAACTCATAAAGGACTTCTCACGCAGGAGCAATAAGCATTCCTAGTGAAATAAAAGATATTTAATTGAAAGTCGGACCAGATACTCTGTATAATATATATAATATATATATATATATAATAATATATAATATTATTAATATTTATATATTATATATTAATATTATATAATTTATATATATATATTTAATTAATATTACTATTTATATATTATACAATTATATATATTATCCACATATCGTTCTATATATATCTACTCGATGAGCAACTATAAATACATAGTCTATATCTTTATATTAAACGGTTGCTGATTATTAATTATTTATAAAATAATAAATGAACAAAAAATTTTTATATTAATATTAAAATTAATTATAAAACTTAAAATTAATAAATAAAAATACATATTAAAAAGATTAATAATACTAATTATATTTATTATACTATATATATAATATATATACTCTTTGAATGTGTGTAATTTATGGTTTCTTGCAGGTTGAAGTGTTAGTATTAAGCATCCTGAATTCTGATTTCCTATACAGTCTAGGCAACATATCCTGTAGCATAAAAATAAATAAAATCCCGAGCTTTACTGCCAGCATACACATGTGTGATACATCTAGGAATATCAAATATGATATGATAAACAACACTCGTTAGGTATATAAGAATAACTAACGCTTTCTCGCCATAAATGAATAATCGTTCTATATCCTTTTCTAGATATGAAAATATAAGGTAATTGGTGACTTCCATATAGTTTCCCTTATCAAGAAATGCATCCTTCGAAACCATTCATAATAGAGAGATACTAATCGGCTTATTATTATATATACAGAAATGCATCCTGATTAAATCTTCTGTTAAAAGGATGGCATTATTACATATCCTGTTTTATGAGTGCAAATTTGATTATGAACGTTTTCGGTAAAAGGTGTTTGATATGTTGTTTAGGAAAAGGTACGAAAGGCTATTGTTTTATAAAAAGAAAAAAACAAAATACAGGAAATATTTTAACAGGTGAATTGATGAAGAGTTTATAAGTGAAAGGTGTTTGTATTTTTTTACAAAGAATAATGCTTACCCAAATATACCATTATATATATATTATATATATACTATAGTATAATTATAATACTATTATATATTAATATTATATATATCTATAATTATATATATATATTATATATTATTATCTATATATATATATTTATATCTTATATTATTATATATGTATATTGTATTATAATTAAGTATATATGAGGACTCATTCTTTATTCCATTATATTTATGGATATTGCTTCTCGCTCGGGAGAGGATTCCTACTATTCCATAGAACGTAACAGCGAAGAATTCTCTCTGGCATGAGTAGCATCCTGATTAACTTGGCTTTTATTTCATTGCTCTATTCGTCTTCATCATAATAACGTATCTCCTATCTTCTTTTGGATTTCAGTAAATATAATATGATGCTAATAAATTACTACATAATCAAATGAATCTATCTACTTAAACAAACTAAGAACAACTCTTTCCGAGTTGTACAATTCCAATAATTTTCTGGTATCCTTCTTCTCCCGTTCCTTTCTATCATTATGGAATATTAAATATCATAACTGTAACTTAAATTCTTCTTATCTTTCATCAAAGTTTTCAATTTTATTTCAAAAGCAGCTGTAATAGCTGCCTTACTTCTTCAGCTAAAGTTGAACATGCCTTCTCATATACCTTTATTCTATTCTATATCTATTCACTTAGATATAATGAGAAACACCTAATTCAACCTCCAACTCACCACTCCCTAAACTGCAAATTTTCTTAATTATATATGTCCTACCATCCAAAAGATGTGTTTTTGGGCTCACACGTCTTCTCTCTGAGCTAAAAGCATAAGCATTCATATACAAACCCTGACGATTCTTAACCTTGAACGACTTCTTAAAACTTAGGTGCTTCTGAGCTTGCACTCTGCCCTGGTAAACTATTCCATCTTATTATCATCATTTTCATCATTTTAAACTTTATACCTTTCCTTCTTGCTTGAAGCTTGCGCGCATTTCCTCCAAACATGAACTTTAAAAACATGGGATTAACCTTATTGCAACCATCTATACAACCATTCCTCCTATTTGCCTTTCCCAGTCCAATAAGCTACTTAAATCCACCCAACAAATTTGTCGAGAATCAAACCTACTGATAATCAACGTAGTAAGATATTGTAAAATCCTTGTATTTCTTTTAAACTTGAGGAAATTATAAGGAGTCACCAATATGGCTTTTTCAGATGAGGAGATCTCTCTTAGTGTGTACTTAATTACTTGGATCTTGACCTCTTGGTCC
>JABUQX010035391.1:12500-22500 GCA_015478945.1 Trachelipus rathkii
CGATATGTTGACGATAAATTTGTGGCTGTCTAGTCCAATTTTCCTATTAAGGAATTTTTTCTTTGACTCAATGGTCTGTCACCTACTGTGAACTTTACAGTTGAAAAACAAAAAATATTTTTCCCTTGCTTTCATAGACATTGGAATAGTTCAACAGGGGGGAGAGTATTGCCTACAAAATATATCGTAAACCTATCGATGGCCACACCTTGCTACATGCTTTCTCTTTTCATCCTAATTTTATCAAGCCTAATGTAAATTTAACATGTTTTTAAGATCATTTAGATTTTCTGTCCCTATACTTACTGGATGATGAAGTGAATTTTTTTTTTACCGTAGTTCTATATACCAATTGAACATGCAACATTATACCTTTTCAACAACTGTTTCATTTATATAGTTCTCATAGAAACACACGATTTGATACCTAAGAGAACCCCACTCGAACCCACAATAATCGAGCTCATCTATCTTGACCTTCACATATAAAAGTTTGCAATTCATCAGTTAACAACAAGAATGACATAAGACCACAGACCCAGTAGTGCGCTAAATGAGATAAATCAGTCAACCATCCCTTCTCGAGTACTATACATCAACCAAAGGTTCTCTTTACCATGCCAATATCAAAACAACACATACGACTACAGATCATGCGATTCTTCCAATAGTGACACTCAACACTAAACACATCACCAACACAAACACCAAACACCAGAATTAATACATCCTTATAGAGACACACACACACTATCAAAAAAAGCAGCAAATAAAGAGTACTCAAACAAGCACATAGCGGCCCTTATTCAATCCCAACCACCAACATACCTGGTGGTAGCACTACACAAATACTGATATTAGCAACCCTATCTCTAACCTTATATACCACTCATCATATCACCATCTTACAAACTCATATCTAATTAATAATGTACAGTTCACACACAGAGATTTTCACTTTTACATTTTAACATAATTTTTTAGAATTTCACACCAATAGACACAAACACCTTGTAAGAAATACATAATTCCTCAAAGTGACAACTACCCGCAGCAGAAATAAAGAACTAGAGCAGTGGTTTTTTCCAAATTTCCGAATTCTTTTGTGGAGTTTGTTCTTTTTCAATAATGCTTATAAATAGAGTAAGGCAACCAATCCACAACAAAACCTTTTGCAACATTAATCAGTATCAAAAGACACTCACATTCAGATTGAAAACGTCAGGTCATTGTACACTAAGTAAAGTAAGAAGAGTGCAAGACAGACTAACAAATCTATTTTTTATAACACACCACAACATTTCACCAGGCATAACGTACGACCAAAAAATACTCAACACAAAAGACAATCTTTCGATCCCACATAATGACATTAAGTAGTGCTAACGACAGTAAATCGATTTTTAAACACACGAGAGATTCCGATAACTTCAATTGCTCTGACTCTGACATGTTTTTCTGTTCTTCTAATAAAACACTTTGCCAATTATTTGAATAGAGTTATATTTTATAAAATTACTTCACATATATAGACTTTAGTCTATGTGACCACACCATTTTATAACACAACTTCTTACAACTAAGTTCACCACTCACAAATAATATTTCACTCTTAATTCTCCAGAGCACAACCGCCTCATAATATTCATAAGCTTCCATATAATTACCCGCCATCCCTACTGTTAATAAACAAATCACAACAACATTCAAAATATTACTTACGATGCCAGTCATTTATCATTTAATCGTTATTGCCAAGTGCTTTTCCAACTAGTCAGATTGTTGAAATTTGATAGTATCGACGTATAGTTTCCTTTACTACATTTCTGGCATTCTAACAGATACAATAGTTGTGTTTTGTTCCTTTACTACATTTCTGGCATTCAATAAAAACTGCCCTCACCAACGTTTAGACAAAAGACACTTCAAACTAACCATCTATGACTCAAGAGAGGAGCACATTACACACGTTCCGAAGAACAGACCACAGTAACACATCTTAAAATATTTCTTACGTTTTCACTCCATTATTTAAAATACTATTTTGAATTATTATATATAATATTATAATTGAACTTCACTCACCGTCGACTTACCAATACAAGTATACTTATAATATAATAATATAAATCTACATATCAATAAACTACAAATATCATCACGTACTATCTCAGATATCCTTTATAAATACACAGGCGAAATATATAATATATATATATATATATAATAATATATTATATAATAATTATATTATATATATATATATTATATATTATACCTATATATATCCCAATACACTAATATATGTTAACAAGAAGAAATGCAAATACGCATGCAAAGAGATCAAATTTGTATTGTAAAATACCAAACTCCCTCGAATGTATTACTCCATCTGGGATAACGATCCACTGGACACCTAGCAGATGGCGTGCGCAAGTGTTATTTGACCACTACGCCAACGACGAGAAAAAAAGAAAGAATATCCGAGAATACTTCTAACTAGTTCACAAATTACTCTGCAGGGAAGCATTTACTACGTACTCTTCCCCCGCCATGTCGACTCGACGCGTAGGGTCCAACACAGAGTATGACGCCATGGTGAATAATAATTCGTTCTTTGTACTCGTCAGTGCGTAGTGTCAAATCTTTGCACGCTCATCGCTTAAGGGTCCAAGGATCGGTATCCAGCATTGGTGAAAAATTACATCAGCGGGTATTTTACAAATACAAATTGATTGGCCAGGAGTATTGTCATTCTTGTAACATAACATAATGACCCCCACACCACACTCATCCGGGGGGTCTTGGTAATATTAATTCCACCCCGTGGTACCCCTTTTTAATATACGATTCCTCAAAAATTGCTAACCTTCTTCTGTTTTGGGCCTACGCCCGAGCGCGAGTGGGAAAATGCGTAAGTAATGCTCATGCTGGACACGTAAGAAGTATTCCTCGGATCTTCAGTTTTGTTCGTGTCGTGGTCGTAGTGGTCAAATCCACCTTGCAAACGAACTTCAATCCTCACACGTACCTGCTAAGCGTCCAGGATCGTTTCACAGCATGGCTGAATAAGTACATCAGAGGAGATGTAAGTAGGGACGGGATTACCGGAGACTCCCATTCTGAAAAAAAACGCACCCAAAAAGCGGGCGAAAAACCCACACCATTAAAAAGCCCACCCATAAAACCCCAAAAAAAACTCCACCTGACCTTTTTTTGACAGCCGGCAGACCCAACTTTTTTGGCCTTAGAACCTTTTTGGGCCTTGCACACCTTTTGGCCTTACCCTTTTCCTGAACGGCGGCCCTCAATTCGAAGAAAAGGGGCGCCAAACGGTATAGCAGAATAAGCAACCGATTTGTATCGTAGTGCCTCCCCTATTCTTGGCCCCCCTTACCTATCGGGCAACTTAGCCTCCCCTATTTTATGAGAACCCTAATTTTTTGTAGAACCCTAATTTTTTGAGAACCCTAATTTTTTTTTTTAAAGAACCCTAAATAATTTTTTTTTGAGAACCCTATTTTTTGAAAACCCGGATTTTTTTTTTGAGAACCCTATTTTTGGAGAGCCCTAATTTTTTGGAGATCCCTTCTAATTTTTTGGAGAAACACACCCACTTTTTTTTCGCAACCTTTGGATCTTCATTGCCAATTATTATTTTTCATCACAATCAGAAGGTAGTGGCTCAGGATAATCATGAAAAACTCTGTTTTTATCATTCATTACCTTAAAAAAACCAAATAGCCGATAAAAAATAATTCTCGAGACTCCAAATCACATATTACGAAAGGTCCATATTATAGGATAAGGATTAACTCGTCCACTCCAAGAAAGGTAAACATGTTCCTTCTACCTGCTAACAACAAGGATCTTAACCGATCCAGTCATCGTTTCAGTTTGGAATATATTTATTAAAATAAATAAATTGAATCTCTGATTTCTTGTCTAATAACCTGACATTACCTTTTGACCTTGGTATTAGGGCTTAAAATCCGCCTGTGATATACAAAAAGGCTTATCCTAAATTTAGGGCTAAATAAATTTGGGCCTAACGTAGTTATTGCAAACAACACACATTTAACAGGAGAGAGGTCCAGTTTTTTTTCGTATACTAGCTTATAAAGCGAGAGTAGAACGGGGTCTAGTAGTGTTTTTCACCATCCAACCAAACACACAACAATCATTATCAAAACAAACATACATCGTGTCGTGCGGAAATACTGTATCAAATCGTGACAACTGGATAAAAATAAATAAAAGAAAACCTATTGATTTAATTTTAAATAAACACTTTGAAATTAATTTTTAGAATTAACATTCAATCTAGAAATCTAGAAAAAACTTGAATAAATTGTTTCTATTTTTTAATAAAAAACTGTTTAAATTAATTTTAAAATAAAAACTAACAACCATGTTATGGTAGCAAGGAAGAGAACTATATATTTTGTATTATTCTTCATACTATTACATCGGTTAAACAGAATGATGTAAAGCAGTTAAACGTCAATAGAAACTAAAACGTTGGCATAATCGCTTGGTGTAGAGGGGTGCTAGGGGCTTGACTTGTAACTGGATTTACTACTGATTTCTTGATTTTATATCAGAAGTAAAATATAATTGTTTTTAATAAAAAAAATTATTTCCTAATATTTTTAGTAAAAAATTACTTTTAATCCCTTTTTACCTTTAGAAATTTGGAATTAATTAGTATTATACCAGTTAGTCATAAATTCTTTCTTCAAAGAATTATGATTTATTTATTATAGAAGTTTTTAACAAACTTTGATATAATAATTTTAGCTATCAAAGTAGACTAGCTTGATATATATTGTACTACCTAATTAAAAAAACATAAAAATGTTTCAATAAATTATACGTGTGTATGTGTAAGTGAGTGTGCGTGTTGGTGTGGGTGTGTGGTGTGGGGTGGTTGTGAGTGTAAGTAAATATTTCTGTGTGTGAGTGTAAGTAATTCCGTGTGAGTGTAAGTAAATCCTGTGTGTGTAAGTAAAATCTGTGTGTAGTGTAAGAAAATTCTGTGTGGAGTGTTAAGTAAAAATCTGTGTGAGTGTAATGTAAAAATTGTGTGAGTGTAAAAGTAAAATCTGCTGTGTGTAACAAGTAAAAATATGTGTGTTGAGTGTAAGTAAATTCTGTTGTGAGCTGTGTGTGTGTGTGTGTGTGTGGTGTAATGAGTGTAAATGTAGTGTTATGGGTATACCCCATGTAAGTGTATAGTGATGTGTGTATGTAAGTGTGCTGCGTGTGTATAAGTGTAAATGTAAGTGTCTATGGGTAAATGTATAGTGAATAGTGAAATGTGTGTATAAGTGTCATAGTGAATGTTGTATAACTGTAAGTGTGTGTGTGTGTGTGTGTGTGTGTGTGTGTTGTGTGTGTGTGTGTGTGTGTGTGTGGTGTGTTTTAATGATAATAACAAACAAGGCATGAAGTAAATAGGCACTAAGTATAGATAATAATAAAAATAAAGAATAATATAATAAATAATAAAAGTAAAATAAAAAAATAATAAAAAGAATAAAGAGATCAAAATAAATAAAAAGAATAAAATAAAAAGTATTAAACAACAAATAAAAAATATAAAAAAAGAAAAAACATATCATGTTAATAAATTGAGAAAATAAAAACAAAGTAAACATATGTTGTTTTAAAGCATTAAACATGAGTTAAAGCAGTAAAAACAGTAAAACAAAAGCAATTTAATCCCCTTGTTAGGTTACACCTCTAATGATTTACTGATTTACTTCTTTTTAATATATGTAATGTTAATAAATATGTGAGTTAAAGTAGTAAAAACTAGTTAAAAACAGTAAAACAGTACAACAAAAGCATACTAATCCCCTTAGTTGTTAGGTTTAACACCCTTCTATTTGATGTTACTGAATTTACTGCTTAAGGTATTAATGTTTTAGATAAATATGTGAGTTAAAGCAGTAAAAGGTATGTGAGTTAATGCAGTAAAACATGAGTTAATGCAGTAAAAACATGAGTTAATAGCATTAAAAAACGTAAAACAAACGCAAAACTAAATCTTAGGTGTTAGGTAATAACACCACTATACTGATTTACCTGATTTACTGCTTTAAGGTCTGTAAAGTATATTGTTTTTAATAAAAGTTCGTACAAATGTGTAAAATAAAATGATTATATATCAAGCACTTTGGCTTTTTCCATCTTAACAAATTGATTTTTTTAAAAAATTTCATAAATAAACAATTAGTAAAAAAAATATGCAAGAAGTCTGTAATAATTTACAGTTTTAGGTTCGCTAAAATGTTTTTAAATAAAAAGGTTTAAAGTATGGAAATAAAAATGAATGACTCATAAGTATATTTGAAAAGAAATCTTTTGAATAGTTACATTGATTGATAATAAAAATGAAATGAACTCATAATATATATATATTTTTCATTCCCTGCAGGAATATTGCGCCAGCGGGCGCCCGCAGCGGGGCGGCGGGCGGAAACGCGGAAATATTGTGCCTGCGGGCGCACGTGGCGGGTGGGGGAGGAACCCCCTTGGGCGTCGGTCGCACACACTGCGGGTGCGGTGGTTGTCAGTTCGCGCCGAAGGGCGATGCGGGCCGCTGATGGTCGCTTATGAACTAGGGAGAACATTAATTATAGCTCTGTTCTATGATGTGGGGTAGAAAAGTCTAGAAAAAGTTAGAAAATGGATGATTTCATCAAGAATGAATCATCAATAAAGATGGTTAATCCAAAGATGACGCGCATGCAAAAGATGAGTCATTAAAAGACGAACTCAAGATGAGGCATCAAAGTTGAGGCATTAAATTTGAGGCATCAAAGTCTGAGGCATCAAAGCTATGGCATCAAAGTTGAGGCATCCAAATATCTCGAGTCTGTGAGTGTAAGTGTAAGTGTATAATCTGTGTGCGGGTGTGAATGTAAGTGTAAGTATTTTTAAATGTAAGTGTCTATGGTTTAATGTAAGTGTCTATCGGAGAGTGGTAAGTGCTTATAAGTTGTAAATGTAAGTGTCATAGAAAAATGTGTGTATAAGTGTTTGATCTGGTGGGAGGTGCGTTGTGCAAGTAATATGTAATAACATACATATATATATATATATATATATATATAATATATATATATATATATAATATTATATATAAATATCATATAATATAATTATAAAATATATATATTATAAAGTGGTAGAAAAATACTAACACATAGTAGGAAGCATCCTAGCAACTTTGTAATATACAACATCGATTCCTCATACCTATAACCTAGGGGTAGACACCCAATATTAAGGTGCTATTTCTAGGCTCAGGGGAGGCGTTAGAAAAGGCTTGAAAAAAAAAGTGGCACTTCAGTTGGCACTACGGTTGGCACTCACTTGACAGAACTATGTGGCACCACTTTGGCACCTCATTTGGCACTATTCACTTGGCACTCCATTGGCACTCATTGGCTCACTTGGCACTTTCACTGGCAACTCAATGTATCAATAGAAATACTAATAGATAACATACCTAGATACTTCTTACGGTTGATTGGGAACCATCAAAGTTGAACCATCAATATCTCTGAGTCATCAAAGTTGAATCATTCAATATAGATGCCAACAGAGATGACGTCATCAAGTTGAGCCATATAAAGTTGAGCCCATGAAAGCTGTACGGGGTCACGTTGATATAGCTAGGTTAATAGGTGTACGCTAGGCTGGAAGGCTGGGTGGAGTCTAGTGTAGGTGTAGGTGTAGGCTAGGTGAAGCTGGGTGGAGGCTGATTGTAGGTTGTCGGCTAGGTGAAAGGCCTGGGGGTGGAGGCAGATGTAGGGTAGGCTAGGTGATGGCTGAGTGGAATCTAGGTGTTAGGTGGTAGGTGTGGCTGGTGGGCCTGGTGTTGGTAGGCTAGGTAGTGTTGGTGTGGCTAGGTGAAGGCTGGGTGGAGGCTAATGGTGTAAGGTGTAGGCTTAGGTGAAGGCTAGTGGAATCTAAGGTGTAGGTGTAGGCTGGATGAAGGGAAATGGGTGGAGCCAGGTGCGGATGTAGGCTAGGTGATAGATGGTGTAGGCTTGGTAGGCTATGGTTAAGGCCTGGGTGTAGGCTATAGGAGGCTGGGTGTAACGGACTCTAAAGGTGTAGGATAGGGTGTGGTGTGTGTGTTGTGTTTGTGTGTGTGTGTGCGTGCGTCAACCGCGCGTGTGTGTAAGATGTGACCGGAAATATCAAGGTCATATACATCAAAAAATAGGGCTAAGCCCCTAAAGGGTGTGGCCCAGAAAAATAGGGTGGGCCAAATTGACGCCATGTGAAGACCAATAGGGTTGGTCCGAAAAATTAGGGTTCTTCAAAATTAGGGATCTCAAAAAATAGGGGCTCTCAAAAAATAGGGTTTCCTCAAAAAATAGGGGTTCTCAAAAAATACGGGTTCTCAAAAAATTAGGTTCTTCAAAAAATTAGGGTTCTCAAAAAATTTAGGGTTTCTCAAAAAAAATTGGGTTCTCAAAAAAGGTGGGCTAAGTCCGTAAAGGGGGGCCAAAATTAGGGGGGCACTAACCGTACATCGGTGTTGCTTACGGCAACCTGTTTGGGCGCCCTTTTCGCAAAGATAAGGCCAAAAAGGGTCCAAGGCCACAAAAAGGTCGCGGTCAAAAAAAGGTCAGGTGGGTTTTTTTGGGTTTTTGGGGTGGGTTTTTGGGTGTTTTTCTGGGTGGGCCTTTTCGGGTGGATTTTTCGGGTGGATTTTTGGGTGCGTTTTTCGGTGTCCGGAATCCCCTACTACGCTTCTTTATTTTCAAATATTATATATATATATTAGTTATATTATATATATTATATATATATTATATATCATATTATATATATATTATATATATAATATATATATCTATATTATAAAATATATTAATTAATATTATATTGAACTAATATATATATATATATATATATATATATAATATTATATATATAAAATATAAAATATATATATTTTTAAATATATTATATATATATTATATATATATATATTCAATTTTCTTTTATATGGATGTAGACTAATTAATTCAAATATTTTTAAGGATATGATCTTTTTCATAATAAGTAGTTTTAGGAGTAATCTTAATTGAAATAAATAAATGAAGAATGCGCCGTTATTATAAACGTTATCGGTTTTCAGTTATTTTCTCATTTTTAATACAAACTTAATTAAAGACTATAAAATTCTAAATAGGGTAATAATAATTATTTCATGATAGTTATGATATTACTAAATTTTCAATTGTTAATATTATATATATATATATAATATATATATATAATATATATATATATATATATATATATTATATATATAAATATATATATATATATATTATAATATATTATATATATTTATTATATTTATATATATACTACATATTATATATTATATGATATATTTATATATATATATATTATATATATATATATATTTATAATATATATATTTATATATATATATATATACTATATATATATATATATAATATATTAATGTATATATATATCATATATATATTATATAATAATATATATATATATATATTAGTTATATTATATATAATATATATATTATATTATATATATATCATATATATATATATATAGTATATTATATATATATTATATAATATTTATGATAATGATTTATATTTACTTGATATATATATATATTATATATAAATATATATATAATATTATATATTATATGTATATATATATATATATATATATAAGAACTATATATATATATATATATATATAAATATATTATATTATATATATAATATATATTATATATATATTATAAATATAATTAATATATTATATATATATTATAGATGAAGAAGTTTCTTTCAGGGCAGTAATTCTAAGTGTATTAAATTATTAGCTCTCGGATTCAATGACCTATTAATTCTAATCTAGAGACGACGGTCAATTTTTTTCTCTCTATGTTGAATGACCTTTGACG